>JAAALK010000080.1:6641927-6735871 GCA_019279435.1 Zizania palustris | reverse complement strand
ACACTATGTGCTATTTGTATTTTGTATGCAAACAACCCGTTCAGCACTCCAGAACCAAACACATTGATGTGAGATATCATTTTCTCAGAGATCACAATGAGAAGGGTGATATTGAACTTCAATATGTCGATACCCAACACCAGCTAGCCGACATTTTTTACAAAACCCCTCGATGCTTCTCGATTTGCTTACTTGCGTGGGGAACTTGGTATTTGTCATCCCTACGGCATTTGTGAGGGGGAGCTGTTTTTAATTGTCTTGCATATGCTCATTATGTGTGAAATTGCATTTACATCTTTTGCTATTATATGCCTGCTTTTAATTCAAAGAAATCATGACAGCTCAGCTCTATGAAATATGTCTGGAACATTGTTTGTGCATGATGTTTTATTTTCTAAAATCAAAACTTGATCACTGCACAATCTTGTATCTAGCTTGTTTAGGCAGGACTGCTTTTAGCTATCTTTTATCTACTTGACAGCAAGACATTGTTCCTTGGATGCTAAAATTTGCAACTTGAAAACTTGTGTTCTTTATTTATGGATATTCATCAAAATGTTTAATTCATCTGAATCAAAATCAAAATCCATGTTTACCTGGATTACATGAAAAAGATCCAGGAGGGTTTGTTTGTCGCACTTCTCTATTCTAGACGGCTTACCATTGCACTTTGGTCTGAACTGGAATAGTGCAGTGTATGCCAAAATCACCGCCTTAAGCTTCTGATGGCTTTCATGCCTAGGCTTGGCCTGATTGGAAAGTATAAGGTGGACAAACAAATAACCCCTGGCATTAAGAAAAGAACAACAAATTAATTGATCATCAAGTTTGCTTTCAAAGCTCCTTTTGGAACAAGACTTGTCTGTCTAGAGTAGAATTTGTTAGTTTTGCGCAGTCCTTGCCTTTACATGTCTAGCTGCTATGATTAAGTGGTGATGCCTTTATCTCAAAATGACCAAATCACATGCCATCATCTTGTTTCACAGATTGTTAAATTGAGCTGAGCACATGATCATTGGTGTTAAAATTGGCATATTTTTGCATTATATGTCTTTGCAATTCTGCTCATTTCGAAGCTTTGCATCTTGTGACTGCTCCTTGATGCTTGCATTGCCAAAGGGGGAGAGATTTGCTATGTTCTCTGCCGCAAGAAGGCATAATTTCTAAAGGGGGAGAGATTTTTTGACATAAAGGGGGAGAAAATTTTGCTCAACTCAGGGGGAGTTTTTATCAAAGGGGAGATTTGCCAAAGGGGCTTTTTCTCTCTTACAAAGGGGGAGAAAATTCTTTTATCAAGTGACATGCTTTGGCTCTTTTTTGAGTTTTTATGGTCACTTGTGTGCTGAAAGCTTTTCATTTTTTCTTGAAATTGGATTTGGTGTCAATGCACTCATCAAGGGGGAGATTGAGAAACCAAGGGTGGTTTCGGTGTTGTGATGAGTGATTGACAGACTTTTACCCTCTCTTCGAAGGGTAGCTCCGAAGGGGCTTCGGAGGTGGTACCTCCGAAGGGTGTTCGGAGGTGGTTTCACCGAAGGGTGTTCGGTGTTTGCTTGCTGCAGCTGTTGCAGCGGAGTGTGCTCGTCGGAGGGGTCCGACAGTACGCGATGACTGGGTGTGTACCGAAGGGGGTTCGGTACTTTGGGCGGTACACCGGAGTGTGTGCCGGAGGTTGCTAACCCGGAGAGGTCTCCGGAGTACTGGATACACTTGTTTGCTTGTCTGTGGTGCGCAGGGACTTCGGAGGCGACGGACAAGGTTCGAGCCAGGTGAACCTGGGTCAAGCGGGAGGCTTGATGCCAGGGGAGCGGGGAGCTCCGTCACGGTGGCTGCGAAGGTGGTCCGGGTCGGTCCTCGGGTCGAGTCGTGCCAGGTGAAGGCAGAGAGTGCGGAGCGTGGCTCCGACTGAAGGTACTCCGAGACAAAGTCCTCGGAGGTGAGGCACTTCGAAGGTACTCCGGATGGAGTGACTTCGGAGTTGGATGGAACAAGTCCTCTGCGGAGGCAAGGAATTCGAAGTGTGCTCCGGAGGGAGACACTCGAAGATACCCGACGAAGGTCTCAGAAGTCGAGGTGCATCGAAGGCATGGTCCGGGTGAGGCTCGTCGAGGAGTGTGCTCGGGGAGAGACACTGCGTCGAAGTGCTCATGGAATGCTTCATGCGGAGGCCTTGGACGAAGGAGGGACTTCGAAGGGTGGTACTCCGAAGGTGGGGCTTCGGAGTGTGGAAGGCTTCGGAGCGAGGCTAGCTCCGGAGCAAGGTTGACTTGAGGTGCTTCGGCCTGCATGGCTTCGGTACACGGACTGACGGAGTCCGAGCTGGGTGAAGCTGCGAAGCCGTGGTGGTCCACTCCGGAGGTGTTGGTACGAAGGCCCAAGAGCTTTGACGGCTTCGGCTCAAAACCATCACTGTATCGGAGACTGACTTCGGTGGAGCGAAGGCCATCTGGCTTCAGGCTTCTCACCGAAGCTACCGCACCCTCGCGTGCGAAGGGAGGTTCCAAAAAGTCAAAGACTGTAAAAGGCTGACACTATCTGTTCTGTAAATGGCTGACACTGTCCCCTCTGCAGTTGACAGAGAAGCCTCCAGAATAAAGGTGGACTACCTTTTGTACCCCTTAGTTCTGTAGAGACAAAATGAATGTAAACCCTAGGGGTAAAGTAGTCAATTCCTTTGGGTGAACTGTGGGCTATAAATATGGGGGCTCGATAGGTAACATTTAGAACACTTTGAGCATTTACTGTTGAGCTCCTGTAGCCACACACTTCAATTGAATACATCCAGAGAGTTCATTTTCTGTGTTCCTTGTTCAAGCGGCAAAGCCCTGTTTTCCTGTGCTTTTGCTTGAGCTTGCTTTGCATACCTCGTCTGTTGTTGTGCATCGAAGCCTGTTGAGGCGAAGGCTGTTTTTGTGCGAGGTGTGTGTTTTGTCAGCATGCGTTCGCTCTGTGTAACAGGAGGCAAGACCTCGCTGCTTACTAGCGTAGCCCTGACCGAGGCCCGTTTTGCTTCTTGTGTCGAAGCCCTTAGCGTAGTCCTTTTGTGTGCGTGTAGACCTTCGTGTACGAAGCCCAGCACCAGTTGCTGCCGCCAAGTACTTGGTCGAAGTCCTCAGAGGGCTGTCCACTCTTGCGAAGGGTGAAGTGCGAAGCCTGCTCGAAGCACCCTGTGTGCGGAGCCTGCACTGACTTAGCAGAGTTTGTTTTCGAGGGTTGTTAGTGGAGCGAAGTCTTCTTGGCTTCGAACTTTTGCTCCTCCGAAGCCTGTGTTCGAAGGTGTCGAAGTACCTCCGAACCAGACCTTCGAAGGTAGTGTTTGAAGCCTGTTCCGCAGAAGACAGAACTGAACCGAAGGCTAAGTTTTTAGCCCGAATTTTTAAAAGCTCCCATTCACCCCCCCTCTGGTCGCCGTTTCCGGTCCAACACACTAGCTTCTTCTTGAGGGTCTGGAAGCTTTCTTCGCAGTCGGGGGGTCCATTCAAACTTCACTTCCTTCTGCAAAAGTCTGGTCATAGGCTTGGCGATCTTGGAAAAATTCTCGATGAACCGGCGGTAGTATCCGGCCAATCCGAGAAAACTCCGGATCTCGGTCACGGTCGTGGGCTGCAGCCAGTTGGTTACTGCTTCAACGGTGGTTGGGTCCACTGCTATCCCTCCGGCAGATATAACATGGCCGAGGAACTTCACCTTTGACGACCAAAATTCACATTTGCTGTACTTGGCATACAGTTGCTGCTCCCTTAGCTTTCCGAGGGTCAGACGTAGGTGAGTTTCGTGTTGTTCCTTGGTCTTGGAGTAAACGAGGATATCGTCGATGAATACCACGATGAACTTGTCCAAGAACTCCATGAATACATTGTTCATCATGTTCATGAAAAAGGCCGGGGCATTCGTGAGTCCGAACGACATCACGATGTACTCATAGAGTCCATAGCGGGAGGTGAAGGCAGTCTTGGGTATGTCTTCTTCTCTAATCCTCAATTGGTGATAACCTGACCTGAGATCGATCTTGGGAAACACCGAGGATCCTTTCAGCTGATCGAACAGGTCGTCGATCTGAGGCAATGGGTATTTGTTCTTGATGGTTACGTCGTTCAAGGCTCTATAGTCCACGCACATCCTCTTGGTCTTGTCCTTCTTCATGGAAAATATAACCGGTGCACCCCAGGGTGAGGTACTCGGTCGGATGTACCCTTTCTGCTCTAGGTCTTCGATGTTGCTCTTGACTTCGGCTAGTTCATTAGCGGCCATCCGGTACGGACGCTTGGAGATTGGAGTGGTCCCGGGGACAAGTTCGATTCTGAATTCGATGTCCCGCTTGAGAGGCATTCCGGGTAGGTCTTCAGGGAAGACATCCGCGAACTCCTTGACTATGGGTACCTCTTCAAGAGCTATCGAGCGAAGGGATGCTCCGAGTGGTTTGCGACTGGTCATTCGAAAGGTGACGGCTACGCCTTCAGGGTTGGTCACCGTGACGGACTTGTTGGCACAGTCGATCACTCCCTTGTGCTTCATCAACCAATCCATCCCTAGTATAAGGTCGAGTCTGGTGCATTTTATGAGGACTGGCTCAGCCCAAAATAATACTCCTTGGATGTTAATCTGAACCTTAGGGCTGTATAAGCGGGCTAAGGTCCTGTTGCCGGGAGTGGCAATCACCATGGGGATGGGTAGAGGGAGTACGTCCAGTTCGTTTGTTTTCACAAAATCTTCCGAGACAAAGGAGTGTGTTGCTCCAGAGTCAAATAATATTACGGCCGGTACGGAATTCACAGTAAACGTACCGAGCACGACTTCAGGAGCCTCCTGAGCTTCCTCCGCGCTGATGTGGTTGACGCGGGCACGAACCGCCTGGTTGGGTGCCGCGCCTTGGGTCTGCTTGGGGTGAGTACACTGGTGCGAATAGTGCCCTTCCTTGCGGCAGTTGAAGCAGACGACCGGCCTCCCTTGGCGATCCTTCAAGATCGGGGCCTTGGCGGCTGGTGTCGGCTGAACGGCCGGAGCTGGTGGAGCGGGGTGAGGATGCCCGGCGTTGGATCCACCGGTGGCGTGAGGTGGCCTGAAGGCGGGCCGAGGATGGTAGGCGGGTGCTGGTGGCGGAGGGACGAAGCGGGGCCTCTGAGAGTTCGCTTGCTAGTGCTTGAAGGCGATCATCTTCCTCTTCTTGAGGTCCAGCCTGTTTTGCTCAGTCTCTTGGATGAGCGCTTTGTTGACTAGCTGTTGGAAGTCGGCGTAGTCGGTGGCGACGAGCTGGATGGACAGCTCATCCTTGAGTCCCCGGAGGAACTTGGCTTGGCGGAGGGCGTCGATGCGCACTTCCTCCGGTGCGTAGTGGGCGAGGCGATTGAACTCCTGGAGGTACTCCATGACGGTCCGGTTGCCTTGTTGCAGGTCGCGGAACTCCTGTTGTTTCACCGCGATGACACCGGCGGGGACGTGGGCGGCACGGAAGGCGATGGTAAACTCCACCCAGGTCACCGCGTGGCCCTCCGGCTGGGACTCACGATAGTTGTCCCACCATTCAGCGGCGGGACCCTGGAGTTGATGAGTGGCGAAGGCCACTCGCTCCCGGTCGGTGCAGGGGAGGAGGTCAAGCTTCTTTCCGATGGTGCGAAGCCAATCTCTGGCCTCCATCGGGTTGGTGGTGCTTGAGAAAATGGGCGGGCGCACGCGCAGGAACTCTGAGAGTTGTGGAGCGGGTGCGGGTGCTGGTGCACGAGGGGCAGGCTCCCCGTTCTGCAGATGGTCCAACTGAGCTTGTTGGTGCTGCATCTGTGTGAGGAGGGCGGTGATCAGTTGGTTCTGATTCGCCATCATCTCCGCCAAAGTGGGGTGGTTGGCGGAGGGCGACCCAGACTGACGCGGGCCCGTTGCACCCCAGTTGGGTACAACACCCTCGGGCGCATCACGGCTTCCTCCTGCTCCGTTGTTGGAGCCGGTGTTCTGGTGGTCGACCATCTTCTGAATACATAAGGTTATAAGGCAAAAAGATGACAACACAATCCACGAGAATAGTTTATGCATATATAAATAGAGTGGTAAAATGTTCATTACAATCAAGATCTTATTCTACCCACAACACACTCGTCGTGGGTAGCACCACATACAAAATTATGCTTTTTATTTAAAATAGCGACTCCTAACGCCTACTCGCCACCGGAGGCGGTCTCCGTGCTCTCGGAACCACGGATACGCGGCTCCTGAGGGATGGTGGGTCCGAGAAAGTTCTCGATGATGGAGTCGGAGACGAGGCCGGGGTGCGGTGCAGGGGCGCTGGTGGAGGGTCTGGTGGGGGAGGGTCGTGGCGGGATCCTCTTGGGGCGAGGGAGGGGCTCACGGATGGGCTTCTTCTTCCTCGGAAGAAGAGGAACCATCTCCGCAATATCCTTCTGCAGCTGCATGATCTTGCGCTGCAGCTCGCCGTTTTGTTGGATCAAGTTCTTTGTTTCTTCACGAAGGAACTCAACCGCCTCATGGTGCTCATAGGCGTCGAGCACCGCTTCGGTATGGAGGTCGTCCATAGCCTGCAGAAGATGTGACTGCCGGGCCATGACCGGATCACGCACGGAGTGAACTCCGAGGTAGATGCTACGGTGGGCTCCGGGAGTACGCTTCGGTACAAGCCGGAAGGACGAGTTCTGAAGACGATCATCGTAGATCATCCTCAGCTCCATGAGGGCCTGGAGGGCGACTCGTTGGCACGCGACGTCGAAAGTCGGGCCTCCAAGTGCTGTGGTGTAGGGCGGCAGGTGTTCTCCGGAGCCGTGGACGGTGAGGGAGACGTCGCAAGGCCCAGCGAACTCGTCGGGGTACACTCCTTGGAATTCGGGTTCGAAGAGGAACCCGAGGAAGGTGAGCATCATACGGAGCTCCCGGACAAAGCCCTCGTAATGGCGGCAGTAGCTGTGCACTTGATATACTGGCATCTACAAAACAACAAGTTGAATAAAAGTGAGGAGAGGAACAAAGTTTATAAAGTAGATTTTCGAGAAATAATTTCATGTGGCTAATGGCTAGGCGGGTCTGTTTGGCTTCCTACAGTCGAGTCGGCTCTGATACCATCTTGTAGCGCCCCGATTTATCAAATCGAGACATTATTGAATTTCAGAAGAAAAACAATAATACAAGAGGTTCATCATGCGACAACGTACATACGACAATATCCACGGTACACAGACCATATTTATTACATCAAAGTTTTAATAAAAACAGTAATAAAAATAATTAAAAAGCGGCATGATGAACATCTCCTCCAGGATCTTTCTTCTCGACTGGGTCGCTACTCCAGACCGTCTTTATAGTAAGCATCCTCTGTGGGGTCCAACGGGTATGAGTACAAAAAGTACTCAACAAGCCACCACAAATGCAAGTAATAATGTAGGATAATAAACAAGGAAGGGTAATGGCTAGCATTGCGGAAAAGTACAGTTTTAGTTATTGCATTTAGTGTAGTTCACATTTTAATCATGCGGAAAAGTAAACATGAACATCAACAACATCAACTAACTCGAGGAGTACGTTTTACCTCCTCGCACAATAGTCCTTACATGTCAATCCATCATGCACATACATATGCACATACATATCCAAAGTAAACTAACTGGGGGATGTCACGCAACCCGCCCTTGACCGTGGGCTCGACTTTTCGAAAAGATTTAAGACTCTGATCAGAGATGTACTACTGTACCCACAAGGCACGCACTCATCCCAAACGAGATGACCCATACCATGGGAACTCGTGCCAAAACCTCAGCATGAAATGTTCCAAGCGATAACCACCCGCTCTAGGTTTCGCCGGCGCGCCGGGCCGCATCCCGGCTAACGTCGCACCCCCTTTTGCACCACATTGGTACAAGTCACCCGCAGGTGCTACTTGACCCATCTCCAAATGGTGGCCTCGGTTTGGAACAATCCATACCTTAGTTAGGACTTACCCACTAGACTTGTGGTTAGTACGTAAGTGTATTGCAACGGATCCCTCAGACCGGTCCTTATAGTGCCCCGGGTGCTACCGACCAATGCCCTAGCTTGCACCCGGAACCCCCCATGCATTCACTCACAACCACAACTCCAACACCGATAGAATTCCATAGATAAGAAACAATGGGGAATCATATAATAGAACCATGTACTACAACTCATTTTTGTCCTATAGCGATCGTGTTGATACATTGGACACTAGCTAATGACATTTATCATACGGTGACAAGGAGTTTAGGCTAGAGAGCATGGCTTGGGTTGCACATCAAGGTCGGAGGATCCTAAATAAATATATTGTAAGGGTTCATTTGACTAATGCATATATAACCTATGTGTTTTAGCGATAGTTTAATCAAACATGGGTTCAATATGCTCAAAAGATTTGTTTGGTGACTTGCCTTGATCAGCGAAAGGCGAGGGAGGGACTTCCGAGAAGTATTCCGGCTCCTCAGCGACGTCGTAGTCTTTTTGATATAGTAAAGTAAAATAAAATGAACACAATATTCAATCAAACAATATAACATTACATGATAAGCACATAGGTCAAAGTTGGTTTGATTAAAAAAAAATAATTTCAATTGTTAAGGTTCTGTGATTTATTTCATAAATAAATTTTAAAGGAATTAAAAAGTTGTCCTTTTTAGAAAGGGGTGTTTAAATGTGATTATTGTCATATTAAGTTCTCAAATAAATTTGAAATGAAAAGTTCATGTTAATTTAATGGTTTTTAGTAAATGGACAGAAAGGAAATAAATATAAATTTTTCTGAAGTTTAAATATTTGAATTTATATTTTAACCCTAAAGGCATGTGAATATTCATTTGAATAAACATGAAATGTCCAAAGTAAACCTACTGTTTTTATTGCATAAACATGTAGAGAATAATATTATGAATTTTCTGAAATTGGAATGGTAATTTTTAGAGTTCAAATGCGCCAGATATAAATTTTACAAGTTTTAAACCTTTTCTGGAATTTATTTTTAAATTTAAACCCTCTCGGGTCCACGGTGAGCCAGGCCCACGGTGAACCCGCGCACTGTGCGCGTGCGCCGGATCGATCCGGACCGTTGGATCCAGATCCAACGTGCGCAGGCGAGGCGGGGCGCTTAAGTGAAAACGAACGGCCAGGATTAAAACGTGCGAAAGGGTACTACGTGGACGCACGAGATCGATCGCGGGTTTTAAATGGAAATGGACGCGCGAGATTAAAACGTAACGCTTTGACCAGATCCGACGGTGCGGATTAGATCACGTACATGGGCTCACACGCGCCATCCGATCGCGATCGCACGGTCGGGATCAGATCCGACATGGCACGGGTACTCGACCCGTGCCGGTCGTCTTCTCCGGTGACGGCGAGCGGGCCAGGGGCCACGGCGAGCGACTAGGGTCCTATCTAAGCCTAGAAATGGAAAGAGGACCCTACGGCGGTCACGACGGTACCTTAGGCGAGGCGAGGGGTCGACGGGGCGTGGCCGGCGGCGAGGGTAGACGCGGAAGGTTCCTCGGGTGCTTGACGGCGATGGCGATCCGGCGATCTCCTTGACCAGCGGAGGCGTGGCCAAGGTAGGGGACGTCCTTGCGGTCACGACGGTGGTGGAGGCGCGGGCCGGGACGGTCCGAGGCGACGGTGAGGGGCGGCCGGAGGCGAAGTAGGGGGAAAGCGCTAAAAGGCGAATGGAGGGCGCTCTGTTCGTTCTCGCGGCGATTGGGCGTGGGGGTCGAACGCGGCGGGGGCCAGGGGTATAAATAGTGGCGTCGGCGAGGGTTAACGGGCACCGCATGCAAGGAAAGCCGAGGAGGGCTTTACTCACCGGCGAAGGCGCGTCCATGCGCGTGAAGGCGATCCAGGGGCTTAAACGCGTGCCTTAATGTCCTTAAATGGCCGGCGGGCCTCGGGGAAGTTAATGCCGGTGTCGGCTTAACGGGAGGGGAGCCGGCGAGCGGATCCGAGGTGGGGTTCTCGGCCGGCGGGATTGGGGGGGGGGTTTGGCGCGAGGTTGACGACGAGCCTGATGAGCGGGGGCCACTGGCCAGCGGGCGCGAGCGAGCGAACGGGAGGGCTGACGGGTGGGGCCACGGTGTCGGGTGCACGCGCGAGGGAAAGGGTCCGGCGCCGACAGGTGGGGCCAGGCTGTCAGCCTAAGGCGTGCGGGGTAACGGGCTGGGCCGGCCGGGAGAGAGAGAAGGGAGGAGGGGAGCCCATTACTGTTCCTAAGGTTTTCAGATTTAAAATAATTACAGAAAATTGATTAAATATTTTGGGGCATTTCCATAGTGGATAAAATTTTGTAAAATTTCTCAAAAATATATTTGGCCTTGGGAGTTTATACAAAAAGTTTCAACTCCTGGTTTGGTCATTAACTCTATGATGTAGTTCAAAAGGGTATAAAAGGGTATTAAAAGTATTTTCAGAAATATAAAATCCAGGAAATTGAATTAAATAATATTTTTATTGTTTTGGAAATTTGGGGTGTTACAGTTAGTCATGCGCCTGAGCGGTTTATGTTTTGACTACTAGGAACCGTGACATGTTGTTGGACAATGACAAGCCTAGGACCTATGCGGAAGCAGTGATGGGACCAGACTCTAAGAAATGGCGTG
Source organism: Zizania palustris (assembly GCA_019279435.1). Classification (NCBI taxonomy): domain Eukaryota; kingdom Viridiplantae; phylum Streptophyta; class Magnoliopsida; order Poales; family Poaceae; genus Zizania; species Zizania palustris. The sequence continues at coordinate 6,725,285 of JAAALK010000080.1, read as the reverse complement.
GAGCCATTAAATTCGAATTAGAGTCCATGCGAGAGAATCAAGTTTGGAACTTGATTGATCCACCCGATGGTGTAAAAACTATTGAGTGTAAATTGATTTTTAAGAAAAATATAGACATTGATGGAAATGTTCACATCTATAAAGCATGATTGGTTGCAAAATATTTCGAGCAGATTCAAGGTGTTGATTATGATGAAATGTTTTTGTTTGTCGCCATACTTAAGTCTATACGGATTATCCTAGAAATCGTCGCATTTTATGATTATGAGATAAGGCAAATGTATGTCAATATGACTTTCTTGAATGGAACCTAAGTGAGGATGTGTACATGACACAACGTGAAAGTCTTGATGATTCAAAAATGCTGGGAAATTTGTAAGTTGCAGAAGTCCATTTATTGGCTAAAGCAAGCTTCTTGGAGTTGGAATCTTTGTTTTGATGAGGTAGACAAAGGGTTTGGCCTCATCAAGAATGAAGAAGAGCCTTGTCTTTACAAAAAGGTTTGTGGGAGCTCACTTATATTTCTGGTCTTAGTGTAATATCTTTGAAAATATCTCAAAGAAAATATCCAAAGAAAATACCAGGAGAAAATAACTCAAAAGGCAAATGTTTACCAAATTCTCCAAAAAATTGACTTTTTGATATGTTGCTCATATGGTCGATCGGGAAACGTGGTTGCAAAGATCTCATCAAGACGATTCCATTTTTGGTATTAAACATCTTTTTTGAATATCCGATGAATTGCATAAGGATTGATAATTCTCAACCATTTTATATATATGAAAGGAGGAGGCTAGAACCTCCTCACAAACTCCCGTGTGCTCCATTTGTTCTCCTTGCTCATGCCTAGGGTTCCCTCTTCTTCTTCTCCAGTTGATTTCTTCTCGCTATTTAATCTTCATCATCCACCGCACGTTTTTACTTCTGTCAATGTCATCTACGTGCTACAGTCGTTATCTTTAGTTACTCCTTTTGTTTTGGTCGCATACATTGTCATATGGGATTCTACCACTTAATCTGTAGTTTACCCCTTTGTTGTTTTGTCGGCCATTTTCATCTCTTCCTATACTTATTCTAAGGTTTCCCAACTGCTTACCCATCAATTTGTATAGTGAAATTTTGTTATTTCTACTCTGTTTTAGTCATTGCACACCATGTGTTCGATGAAATGTCTATAAAAGGTTTATATGCTATTTTCCTTTGTGAAACTAGTAGGAGTAATCTTTCAACTTGCAAAGTGACATATTGTTGAAAGATGTGGTTTCCTTTAAAAAAATATTTTTTTATTACTATGGAGTAGACCAAATAACACCGTATAAATGATGTTAAGGAGTGTAGAAAAAATGTTTTGATGTTGTTCGTCCTTTGGTTATGTAATACTTAATATGTTTTTATACAGGTGGTACCACTTTCGAGCGCAATTAAATATAGTTTTGTTTGTCGACATCGTTATAAAGGCAAGTAATATGTTATGTTTATATTCATGTCTTACTTCTTTCTCAAGTTAATTAACAACTCCTCTAGACTAGCTTTTAGCAACTTCTAGTGAATGAAGTTCAAAAAAAATTACCCACCTTCCACTCGTAAGCGAAAAAACGATTTGTTTTCTTGTCTGCCCCACACCCCATCGTCCTGCTTGCGTCGCTCCCCGACCTTGCAAGACTCGCCTCTCCCTCACCTCGTCCTGCTCGTGGTTCCACGACATTTGCCGGCCGGCCTTCCTCTCCCCCATCCAGACCTATCGTTCACCAGACACCGGAGTTGCACCCTTCACGGTCACCCGTTCGACTTCAGGGTGAACTCATCCCACTCCTCGGCGTCCTGCTCCCTCTACGACCAGAGGTTGGGCGTTGCGGCCAACACCGCCGCGAAGTCGACCACCACCACCACCACCACCACAACATGGACGCATCAGCCCACCAAGACGTTGTAGATGCACCAGCCATCCCATATCACGGCGGCACCTGGATCTGGGTCAAATGCGCTGCTCAGATCTTCAGCACCACAGACCTCCAAGCCGGCCAACCCTAGCACCAACACTCCCCATTTTCGATGGGCAGCATAGCGAGCACGCTCCCGAAGACGACCAGGGCGCCAATGGACTCCGGTGGCGGGTACGGTGTTGGTGGCCATCCGATGAAATATAGGATTGGGGCAGAGGACCTCCGTTTGGTTCTGAAAATTGACCCTAGGATTAGGCTCGCGAGGAGTATGATCCATTGCCTGAACAACATGACTGACTAGAGCTGTTTTATAGTGTCTTGGTGTACTACCACTGTAATCCATCTATGACATGAGAACTTTGAGTTACTTTGAATTGCTTTACTATACTTGTGGATTTATTACCACTTATTATGGGGGAATAATCATCAGTATAAGCTAAAATGGAACCAAACATCTTCCGACAAGAATTTTTTAGATCATATATTCAACACAAGAGAATGCGATATTATTCATGTGCATTTCCTTTGCTAATGCGTAACACATGATGTGTAATTATAGTTCATATTTGTTTCATGTGAACCCACTCCAAAAATACAAGTATCACAAGTTTCAAGCAAAGAGCCAAACAGAATCGGCACACATAATCAACATTTTACATTAATAATGGAATTAACAAACTTCTAAAAATTAATTTCCCTTTTTAAAATTGTTATTTATACGTGAATGATTGAATCATAGTATTTTATAGCCATTTTAAATATAATTAACATTTTGAAGCAGATATGGGTATTACAGACTTTTTACACAACTCACAGCTCAAAGCAGCTTCTCCACAACTATTTCAACCAAACGGCTTTTAACTTTCTCACAGCTAATACTCCACAGCAGCTTTTTCACAGCCCACAGCCCGCAATAGCTTTTTCTCACAGTCACAACTCAACCAAACACACCCTATACTTGAGATGTTGCTTTTGAATTTGGGCTATTTTGTTGATACCATGTTGCATCAAATAAAATATAAGAATTGATGTCAATTCACATGCATACATATGCACACATGCATTTCATAAGGTGATAAAGGTCGGTCACTGCCATCGTGCGTGACTTGTACCGGTACATGGAGTTGGATGAGAGGCTGGTATATCTAGCATGAAACTCTCAAATGGAGTTGCATGGGAGGCTAGTATATCTAGCACAAAACTCTCAAATGGAGTTGCATCATGGCATACATATATTCATGTGATGATTGAAAGATATAGAAAGTTTAAGAAGAGATAGCCAATGCCATGAGAAGTGAAAAGAATATTGAAGATTGTTGTGGATGATTATAAAACAACTTGTGGATGAGTAAGGTATGTTTATATTCATAATTGTTGCCTGCTGAGCTTGGCTCACCCTTTTTAGTTCTATTTCAGGAGTGTTTATTCGGTGAAAATATCTTTTTGGGTATGGGAATTGTAGTGGCACTTATCACATCACCACCCCTAATTACATCTCAAACCATATTTAAAATAACCATGTTTTGTAATATGTAGTTTGTGTTGTAATAAGTTGATGTCTAAAGCAAATTGGTTTGCTAGTCATAGAAATGTTTATGACTTTGAGTTTTGAGAAGTTTGATATCTTTTTGTGATAAGTTATAAACTTCCTGTGATTGTGTGTGGATTACAACAGAATTACAGAGGAGTTATTGCCAATTTTTTTTTGTTTTGGTTGTTAATTGCTGATTAGAATGGTAGGGCGTTACAGTTGGTATCAGAGCCCGGGATTTAGATCCTTGGATAATAATTTAAAAGTGAAACAGTTGCATATATAAGATGGGAAAGGGTTTGCATATTTTTATATATATTGTGGTGTCTGAATTGTTTCATAAGTTGTTTTGTTTTGTGGTTTGATAAAATATTGATGTGTGTTGATTTATCATTGAAGTTATGCTACCTAAGAAGCGAGGTCATGACCAAGATCTTGGGGCAGGTTGTATTCATACGATTGTCCCAAATCATGGTGATGGGCAACCATTATCTGAGTTTGAGTCTTCTCAATCTGAAAGTATTAGTCAACTAAAATTGAGGACTACCATTAGATAGATGAAAGAAATGTTAAGGATGATAAGACAAGGTATTCTTGTAAACCATGGTGAGAATATTAATATAGCACCTGCATCTCCTGTTACCCAAGCAGTGATAAATCAAATACATATAGAGGTCGTTAATAGTGGAGTAACACTTCATGAATGGATTAGTATGAGACTAGAATCTTTTGATGGAGCGGGAACTCCAATCCAGACTACAGATTGGCTCGCCCATATAGAAATGCAATTAGATGTTTTTGAAGTGTCGCCTTGAGATAATATTAGATATGTAATACAATTTATGAAGGGAGAATAAAGATAATAGTGATAGTCCCACTTATAAGAAAAGTATAGGGCAACAACATCGTCAATTATATTATGGTGGATCCTCTCAGATAGCCCTCCAAGCACTACACAGTTTCGCACCATGGTCAAACATGGTTATGGTTTGGTGTGCTTTAAATGTGGTGATCCACATATGCACAGTGAGTGCTCTTGGAAAGGGAATTGCTCAATATGTGGTCGTTCAGGCCACAAGAATGTGGTATGCCATAAAAAAACCGAATAGTCATCTAAAATTACAAAGGAGTACAGGACACAATATCTTTTTGCGATAAGTTATAAACTTACTGTGATTGTGTGTGGATTACATCACAATTACAGAGGATTTATTGCCAAAGTTTTTTGTTTTGGTTGTTAATTGCTGATTAGAATGGTAGGGCGTTGCACTTAGATACTTGCGTGAGTGAGTCATGTGTATGTGAAAGATGTTATTGGTGTTTTTGCTTATGTATGAGGATAATTATTATCTTGTTCCTTGAATAAATGTCATTTACATTGATTGATGAGTTTATAACTTATCTATGTTTGTTTATAATGATGTTATTCAAAAGGATCCCTAATCTTATCGTCATATGGGACATTGATGATACATAAATTAGCACATCTGACTAATTGATGATCATGTTTCACGAATCATAGACATGGGGATGCCAAATTAGAGATGTGGACACATGTTGGAGAACATGGTGTTGGATAGACCCACTTAAGATACTGTTAGGATTGTTATTTTTATGTGCCATCAGTTGTCATCTTAAATGGTGTACCAACATAGTCCTTAGACTTGTGATTGTCATTTGATTCCAGAATGCATAGCAGCATAATTAGATGCTTCCTAACGCTATTCCATAACTAGGTAGCCATAAGGGTTGTTTTCAGGTGTGTTGTGAAACATGTCATGGGATATGAGCGATCAAGATGGAATTTACCCCTCCTTATAATGGGAGAGACATCTCTAAGTCTCTCGAGGTAGTCTGATTGGAAAAGTGCATGGCCAAGCCAATATGACTAAAGAGTTAGTCCTGATTTTAATCTGTTACTTGATCGAGTGAAATGTCGAGCAAACTAACAAGGGTGGCACCTATCTCGCCTTGAGCTTAACTGGTGTCGTGTGGTAAAGGGACTGGTGCATGCGTATATCAAGGTTCAACAAAAACTGATTTTGTACACTTTTGGGGGTCAATATGTACTACTAGGTACCACTATTGATCAGTGAGCTGGAAAACATTTTGGTAAATAGTTGTTTGTGTATGAATCTACCAGGTCACACACTTAAAGGGATGGATTAATAAACTTACTAAGATTTGGTTCTTGTGCAAGTGGGAGATTGAAGGAAATGTGCTTATGAAAATCCTGACTAGATCGGAAGTTCCGATTTGGAATCGGAAAGTCTGATTATTTTCTGAATTAGAAACCAAGAGCTCAAATCGGAAGTTCCGATATGGTATTGGAAGTTTTGATAATTTAAGGTTTGAGAAACCAAAAGCTAAAATCATAAGTTCCTATTTGGAATGGGAAGTCCCAATTATTTCTAATTTAGAGACAGAGAGTTTAAACTAGAAGTTCTGATTTGGAATCGGAAGTTTTGATAGGGACGATCGGAAGTTCCGATAGGGGTATTGAAAGTTTCGATAATTTCTGGGTTGTAAACCGAGAGTACAAATCAGAAGTTCTGATCTAGGATCAAAAGTTCTGAGGTGGACGAAACAGATTAGATCTATCTGGCCTTAATGTGGATTTGGGCCCAAGGTCCTAGCTCTATATAAAGGGAGGAGATCATGGAGATAGGTCAACTACTGATTAGATAAGATCTAAACCATAGCCTCCACCCTCCACCCTTATCCTCTCCCATCTAGATCTCAAAGGTTGAGATCAGGATTTCTCCCTAGTTCTCATGATCGGTGCTAGCACGCTGGCGTGAGATCAATCTCATCCTTGAACGTGTGGACTCCATAGAGGTGGTGCTCGAATAATGGTGCTCGTGGGCTTCTTCACGTGGACATCGTCGGTCTTCGCCGATTGAATTGGATCGCCGAGGAACAGACGGAGAGATACGAGGATAAGCGAGGACGCGCTTTCCCAACATCTTCTTCTGTTGCACTAGCATGTCTCACATTACAAGGTAACGATTCATGATCCCTCACACGCATGGTTCCAGGGTTTTAAGGGCAAAATTTTGAAATTGTCGGCTAGTGTAGCTTCCCCATGTCCTAACACATGGTGCCAACGACAACTCAAATGAAGAAGATGAAGCAGGAGATGCCAACGATGACAATGAAGAGGAACACATTGTGATTCTCAATGAGTGGCAAGCACAAGATTTTGATGCCCTTCTATTAACGAGGGTCGTGACACTCATTGGGAGTATGGTAAATATCATGAATAGGATACAATATTTCAAGATCTTGGACTTAACTGATGAAGCCTTAAACTATGACACCTAATTCACACCTAAAATACCAAGATAAACCCAACAATCACACCGATCATGCCGATACCTCAAGAGATCGATATGATGCAGCCTCGAAGAACAAACCTTAACTGATGTGACCGTCGGGGTGGCGGGACTCACCTCTTCGCCGAAGATCGAGATGATGCATCCCGGTTCCAAGTGCCAAGCCCCGCCAGGGTTAACCTTAGGAATCCAAAGGAGGCAATGCGCCAAAAGTAGTAGTTTGTTGTGGTTGATTGTGTATGTAAACCTAGCTAATTAGATACATATTTATAGTCTGGAGACTTTCCATCCAAGTAATCTACCTTGTAACCGATTTTGGATCATCTTTATCTTCTCTCACCTTCATCGGCTCCTTCATGTCCAGTCATATTGTAACAATATGGATAGGCTTCTTTGACCACCTTTGACCAGACCCCTTTTTGACTTCTATTGACTATGCGGCATCCTTGGTGGGCCTAGGCTCTACTAAATATTGGTGTCAACACATGCCCCAAGGTTCATAGGATTAAATGACTTCTAATGCTTTGAAATTACCGGCCTTCATCACCCCCTGCCATCATGTCTTTTCAAACGTCTATCTGCGACGTCTTTTCACACTCATTAATTGTAGTTGAAACCCTTCATCTTTGATCACTTTATAAAAATTTTCCCCAGGTCCCGGCTCCATATAACTTTTATTCTATCCTTTTGCTTCTTCTCCAGGCATTCAAAACTGCGATGGGTGTCGCCTAGTCTGACACATCTACTTTTCTTTGTGACGGCGTCAGACCAGGCTTCATCCCACATAGTTTTGTACTGGTGCTCTTTAAGCCAAAGATTTGGTTCCTATAATCCTGGGCATGCAAAGATCTCGAAGTTTTGAAAACTATACTCATGATTACCTTTTGCTGAATGTTGCAGGTGGTTCCCACCATATCCGGTGGGATCAGTTTGACCCAGCTGCTAAGGTGTTGCTCTTTGCTTTATAAGAACCCCGGTCACTCCACCTTTCTTCTTCACGCTCTCTGCCCACTATTCACTTTTTCCCCCGAGCTCACCACCATCTGCTTCTAGTACTACTTGTGACCACCATCATTTGTCGTCTTCTTTGCCTTTGGCTATCCCGCACTTCGGCAACAACAACGATGGCCATCATCACCGCGATCCCCGAGGTAAGTCTTCAGCATTTTTCTTTTTTCATTGTCCTTGGTTTGTCCGCCATTTTCTTTGCTTTTCCCCCTTTTCTTACTATTTCTTTTTTACTTTATTCCTCGTAGAACTTGTGGAACCAGGTCTTGAACCCCAACGCTGGCCATACAACCCATCACTTCCTAGCTCCGATGGGTAACCCCGATCCCATCGACATCATACCCTCAATATTTTTGTTTTGAGCACGGTCCAATGAGTCCAACTTTGCTAGACGTCTTCACCTTGACCTCTCTTGACATCATTTCCCCTTGCAATCCTATTTCTCTTCTCTCCAAACCAACCCATCACCTTGGTGTGAAATCTACCGGTGGTTGGGGTAAATATATCATGAAGCATAACAAGAAAACTCACCCCATCGAAACCGAGGAACACGCGGTGTTCCTCAATCTTTGGCTGGAGCGATTTGTGTTATGTGGATCCACTCTAGGTCTGAACGTCAACCTCTAGTTCCTAGCTAAGAAGCTTGCTGCTAAGAAGAAAATCCCCATCGTCCGATACCTCCTTGGCGCCACCTATCATCTCCTTCATCAAATATCAGCCAAGCTATCGACTGGCGAACTTGTTGGCCACTTCGGCGGTCCTTGGTGGTTCCTACTGCGCTAGCTCAATATCTATACCACCGAAGTGATCAGTGACACCCCCTTGCTTTGATGAAATTCCCATCCGATTACCTTGAATCAGTCGATCCATCTTATCATCAATGTTCCTCTCTAGGTGAGGCGGCCGCTTGTCGGTCTTATTTCCATATGTCTCCTAACTCCTTGAGCCGGAGCTTCACCACATTCTATTGTAGCTTCCGGGATGAGAGGACTATTTGGTTCGCCTATGAGTCCCTGTCCGAGTATAAATATCCCTGTGGGTTCCTCCTGGCCGATGTGTGCCAAAACGAGGGATCCACCAAGATTTTTAAAACCTTGATCGCTCCCTGCCTTCTTGCCTTCTTTCTATCAACTTCACTACCCACTGAGCCTCCTATGAGTTTTACCACATGACTATCTACTCGTGGTAGTTAGGATTCAGACAGCTCCCACCTTATCTATTCTTCATCGGTCGAATCCTAGTTCGTGGAGAAGTCACAGACGGCCTGGAGTACGATCATCTATCTCAGGTGGCCAACCAAGTGCCTTATGGTGATCTGGCCCCTTGTTTGGCCTACATCATTAGCTCTGTCGGCTTCATAGAGTGGTGGGGTGAATGGGCGCTGCACCTATTCAATCGGCATTCGAGGACGTACTGCAAGCGCCTGCATTCTAGATACATCAATGACTCCTCATAAATAAACACATATAACTTGACCCTTTGCTCATTTTGCTTGCTGTCTTGTCACCGGTGACCCTTCATCGGCCATGACTCTACTGTCCCCGAAGGTGAAGGATGTGCTGTCAAACCTGCTGCATCGGCTAGAAGACCTAGTGGAGGTTCTAGTCAATGACTCAGGGCCGATACGAGGTCCCTTCAATGACGTCTTGGACCACCTTTCACTGGAGCTAGCTGATGCTCTTACACCGTTTGTGTATCTAGAGTTCCATCGGCCAAACATGCAGCTGGCGGTGAAGCAGATGGCCAATTGCGCCAGCCATGCGTTGCAATGGGAGGTGATCAAGGTCCATGACAAGGCGGTGCTCACCGAGGGCACCCTTCTGGATGGCATCTGGGATGAGTCAATGGCCACATCGCTGGCACTTTATCAGCTATGGGTGGAGGAGGTTGATCTAGTGTTGAAGCTGAACGAGGTTCGGACAAAGATCGACGAGAAGGAAGGTGCTCTTGCCTCCTTCCCAGCTCGGATCAAGGCCTAGAAGTGTCGTATCACCTATGCCGTCCTCCATGCATAGCGCCGGTGTCGCACCCTTCAAGATGTCCCTGGCTCGAATGCTGAAGATCGGGCTATCCTTTGGAGCGTCGATGCAATCCGGTTGCGGATGATCGAAGCCATCCGTCGTGCTCTTTCTTAGTTTTTTGTAATTGGCCTTCGTCTTGTAACCTAAAAAGATATGCTTTAGCATTATATTTATCATTGATCTTGAGCTTCTAAGGGCGATGCTTCAGCATCGACTATCTAAAGGCGATACCATTGATATCGGCTATCTTGCGTGTAGTCTTTTAGGCATTTATCCAAACACTCGGGAAATATTTCTTCAAGTACTTTCCATTCAAGGCTTTCCCAAACACTTATCCATCCAATCCTTCAAGCAAATAGGCGTTTCCAAGCACCACTCGATGCACTCGAAATGGCCCTTCCCAATTAGGCGACCACTTACCGAACTGATTGTCCTTGGACCCGACCGATAGGATAAGTTTCCACATGGGCTCTCATTGTTAAAATGACTTTGGCACTACTTTCTTATTATAAAACCTGGCAACCCTTGCTTTGTTTTATTCAATCTTCTCGAGGGCTCTCAATTGGACCTGCACCAGATCGTCTAGGCCATCTATCATTAAGCTATAATAATCATCAGCTGTGAGTTGGTCCTGTAGTGTAATCCTTCTTGAGTCGATGTTATTTTCCCACGGTAGTACTGCTTCATGGCTGTAGACTAACTGATACGATGGTACTTGAGTTGATCCATCTCGTGCCATCCGATAAGCCTAGAGTGTTTTTGATAAAGACTGATGCCAACGCTTCGGTTTCTCGTTGATCTCGTGTTTTATTAACTTGATCAAACTCTTGTTGCACGCTTCAACTTGACCATTGGCATGTGCATAATAAGGTGATGAATTTAGGAGCTTGCTCCCCATACTGGCTGCGAATTGTTGGAACTCCTCTGACACAAAGATTGACCCTTGATCTATGGTGATGGTTTGTGGAATCCTAAACCGATATATAATATGTTCTCTAATGAACTCAATGGCATCGACATAAATAACCCTTTTGAGTGGAACGACCTCTACCCATTTCGTGAAATAGTTAGTGGCTGCCAATATGAACTTATGTCCTTTACTTGATGCTAGGTAGATTTGGACAATCATATCGATGCTCCACCCTCTGAAGGGCCAGGGTTTTATTATCGGGTTCATTGCCGATGCAGATGCCCTCTAAATAGCTCCAAACGTCTAACAGTCTTGGCACCCTTTATAATATTTTATGTAGTCCTCCACCATAGTCGGCCAAAAGTAACCTACTCTTCAGAGCAGCCATTTCATTTTCTGGGACGACTGGTGTGTTCCTCATATGCCATCACGCGTCTCGCACATTACCACATTGGATACTTCGATACTTATGCATTTAAGGAGCACCCATCGGTCATCCAATGGTACAAGTCTTCCCCGAGCAGAACATATCTCGTTGCTTGATATCTGAGTTTTCTTAGTGTCGATGTTGAAGGATTTTTCAAATAATGAATGATATCGTACCTCCAGTCATCGACTTCTATCTCTGCGATCTCTATCTGGATTGACCTGTCCATTGGCTTGTATCCTGACGTCGTTTGGGCCAAGTCGTTTGCTTGAGTTTTGCTCTCTCGGAATATGAGTAAGGATCACACTTCAGAAGCTTAACAATATGGCTTGGCACCAATCATGATATTCTTTCAGCATATTGTCCTTGCACTCATACTCGTCTGATAGTTGCCTCATTACTAACAAAGAGTCTCCCATGATTTCTATTGTATTGGCACCCACTTCTTCCAATAGTTGTAATCCTTTTAATGATGCTTATTGGTGGAGAAAGGTTTGATAGTGTATGTGAATTCAAATGATGCCCCCGAGGGGAGACAATTACTAGGCATATACCACATCCATGCCGACACACTCATCCTTATGGGTTGCTTTATTCAGATCTTTGAAGTCAACACATTCTAAGCTTCCCACTTTTCTTCCATACTGGCACAATATTAGATACCCACTCTGTGTATCGGCAAGGTCTTATAAATACTGCATCATACAATTTGTCTACCTTGGCCTTGATATCTGGATATATTCCCCCTTGAATCGCCGAGGTGACTGCTTGAATGGCCAATATCCTTGTCTTATTGGGAGACGATGCTTTATGATTGATCGACTTAGTCCTGGCATTTCATGATATTCCCATGCAAAGCAATCCCGATATTCTCATAATAATGTAATTAATTCATTCTTTATTTCATCAGGAAGTTGATCACTTACAAAGGTTGACCTCGGTCTATCACCGGGTCTGATATCTACCTCCTGTAGCTCATCGGTTGCGGCGAAGCCTTGACCCAGTTTACCTTCTGCTTCATCCATGTCGCCTTCAAAGGGTAAGCTTGGGATGTTCATTGCTGACTGGTTTGATTCCGTCATTTGATACTTCGATAAAGTCACCTTCCCAAGCCTTGCCAGACAGGCAGACAACTTCTTCCATCTCCCAGACCGATAAATTGGTTATAACCACATTAACTGATAAATGGGATGCAACAATAAGCATGAATCCAATCATGCCCCAGCAACAGACTGTAGGACCCTTTCCCTTCTTTGACGAACAAGGTGGTCGGCACGGTCTTGCTCTCAACCATCAACTCTGCATTTAGTACTCCCATTATTTCTGATGAATTGCCGCTGAAGTCCCGCAGTACCATATTGGTTTTGATGAGGTCCTCCGGCCCTTTTCCTAGCTTCCGGAAGGTGGCATATGGCATCAAGTTGACGACCACTCCTCCGTATATCGTCATCTTGGACATCGGCTTGCCGTTGACCAGACCCTTGACGTAAAGAGGTCTCAGGTGTCGATGCTCATGATCTTCTGGCTTGTCAAATATAGCCAGCTACATGGTCAGTAATAGTTGCGCCATGGTATTGGCCTCCTCACCCTATCAGTGCTCTGATCATGACCACCCTGCCACATGTCTTCACTGCCGCACTCCGGGCGGTTGTCCATTGACGTCAAACGGATCCCTTCATTCCAGCAGAATCTGAAGAACTCACAATTCCAATGGGAGGTGAATCGTGAGTACTCATGATCGTCCTCGCCATCTGTAACAGCCCAAATTTCCAAAGGTAAAAATAAAATTTATAAATATACTTTTCCAAAAAAGGATTATTTTTGAATTTCTTTAAAGCAGAAAATGTCCAAATAAATAAATATCTAGAGAAATTGTCCAAACCAAGGCTTAAGAATATTATATTATGATCTTAAGACCAAGATATATTTTTGAGAATTTTTACAGATTTTTAGAACCCTTGCAAGTATCTCATAATTTTTAAACTATTTTCAGCAATTATTTTTATTCAGAAATGAATTTAAACAGTATTGGGCCGCCCCCTCCATTTCGCTCTCTCCTATTGGCCCAGCCCGTTCACCCGTGACACTCTCACTGACATGTGGACCCCGCCTATCGGCGCTCTCAGCCTCATGCCCGAGCCTAGGCCCACCTGTCAGCCTCCTCTCCCTCTCTCCGTGTGCGCCCTGGCCAACCTATCAGTGCCAACCGTTGCACCCTCACACCCCTCTGGCGTCGCTGACCGGTGGAGCCCACCTGTCAGCTTCGTCTTCCCCACGACCTTGCTCCCCCGAGATCCCTGGCCACCTCCCTAACTCCCCAATCCGGCTTCGCCGGCCCCTCCCATCGAATTGATGCCCAACCTTTATTCACCCTAATGCCGGCGATCGTTTCCCCCTCGGATCCCCTCACATTAAGCCCCATGAAGCTGTCATTGCCCGCGTCAACCACCTCGTCAGAGTTTAATTCCCCTGTCAGCTTTCATGGCTCACGACCCCCCCTTCACTGCCCGACGCCCTATAAAATCCCCCCTCCGGCCGCCGCGTTCAGCCCTCACACTCGCGTAAGCCCCGTACGATCAGAGCTCCCACATTGTGTTTTTGCGCCACCGCCCCTGCGCGCCCTCCAATCGCCGCTCGCCATTGCCGGAGTCCGCCATCTACCTCACCGTTGACCTCGTTGTGACCGCCGTCGCCTACCCGACACCGGCCACGCCTCCGTCCTCACTAAAGACCGCCAGAACACCGTCACCGTCGATGACCCGAACCACTTCACCGCCCTCGCTCATCGCTAGCCATGACCCGTCGACCCCGATCCACCGCACCGGTACCATCGAGTTCCTCTCACTGCCCTGATTCTATTTCCGGCGTCATTAAGTAGCCTTAGCCTTCACCGTCGCCGCTAGCGCGCCGCCACCCCTCTGCTGTCACTAGAGAAGATGACCGACATGGGTAATTACCCGTGTCGTGTCAGATTTGATCACCACCATTCAATCTAGAATGAACGACCGAGATTAAAACCCGAACGGATTTGATCTGGGCCGTCTGCTTGATCGAACCGGTACCAAGCGCTCATAGCCGTCTGATTTCATTTAATCACACCGCCTCCACCATGTGCATCCGATCGCGATCCAACGATGATCCACGCTCCAGTCCAGAGCACAGTACGTGGGTTCATAGTGGACTCAGTTTACCATGGACTAGCGCCTGATTTAAAATTTAAATAAATTCCAGAAATTGCTTTAAACTTCTAAAATTCATATCTTCTTCAAATTTGCTCCAAATTTGGCCATTCAAATTTTAAAAAATTTATATTTTTATTCCCTTCATGTTCATCCAATAAAATTGATATGTTTATATTGAACTTTATATGGTTTTAAATTGGAATTAAAAATAAAATTCTAGAAAATTGTTTTGAACTTCAAAAATTCATAACTCCTGGGAATTAACTCTAAAATTTGCCATTCAAATTTCAGAAAGTTTATCTTTTTATTCTCTACATGTGTATCCAATAAAATTTGTATGATTTTACTATTTATTCTATTGTTTTAATTGTTTATTCTTCTCGTTTTACGTACCTAGAAGAATACGACCTTGTCGAGGAGCCCGGGTATTTTCCCGAGGTTCCACCTTCATCATTTGCAGAACAAGGCAAGTCACCACCCCCATTTTTGAGCATATCGAACCTAGTTTTTAATTAAATATAGCTAAAATCCATAGGTTATAATTGCATTAGTCCAATCAAATGCCCTACAATATATTTATCAGATCACTGACCTTGGTGTGCAAACCCAAGCCATGCTATCGAGACTGAACTCCTTGTCACCATGATACTTACTATATTAGAAGTGTCCAATGTATCGATACAATGACTATAGGATTAAAAACGAGTCGTATATACTTTGGTTCTATTATATGATCCCCTATGATTTTTTCTCCCCTTGGAATTCTATTAGTGATGGAGTTTTGGTTGTTCAATTTAGCATGGTGGGTTCCAGGTGCAAGCGAGGGCATTGGTTAGTCGCACCCGAGGCACTATAAGGACTGGTCTGTGGGATCCATTGCAATACACTTCTATACCAACCACAAGTCTAGTGGGTAAGTCCTAACTGGAGGTATGGGACATTCCAACTCAAGACACTATGTGGAGAGGGGCAAGTAGCACCTGCGGGTGACTTATACCATGTGGCACAAAAGAGGGCGCGACGTTGGTCCAGTGCGCTGGCGCGCCGGCGAAACCTATAGTGTGTGTCATTGGGTTGGAGCGCCTCATGCTAAAGGTTTTGGCATGAATTCCTGTGACTTGGGTCATTTGGACACACTGCGGTGTGGGGGAATGAGTGCCTTGTGGGTACAGTGGTACATCTCTGATCAGAGTCTAAATCTTTTCGAAAAGCCGAGCCCACGGTCAAGGGCAGGTTGCGTGACATCCCATAGTTAGTATATGTTTGAGAAGTGTTGCATGTTGATTGGTCATGTAAGGACCGTTGAGAGAGGAGGGCTGACTGTACTCCTTGAGTTAGAAAATGTTGCATCATCCATGATTTAATTATTCTTTATGATTAAACTCGACTCACATTAAAGGCTGCAAGATAAAAAAGTACTTTTACGCACTTTTAAACCAGTACCTTTTCTTGTTATTATCTTGCATTATTATTGCATTTATCGGTGGCTTGTTGAGTACTTTTGTACTCATACCCGTTGGAAAACCAACTTCAGAGACGACATACTATAACGAGGACGGTCTAGAGTAGCGACCTAGTCAAGGATGCGATCCTGGAGGAGATGTTCATCTAGATTATTATTTTCTTAGTTTCTTTTATATTAACACTTTTGTAATAATGTGGTATGCGAACCACGAATGCTTGTTGTATGCGCATTGTCGTGTTATGAACATCTCGTGAGTAATGATTTTCCTTGGAATTTCAATAAAGTATGGAATTGTTAAATTCTGGGCGCCACAAGGATGGTATCAGAGCCGACTTGACTGTAGGAAGCCAAACAGACCTGCCTTGTGCTTAGCTTTACAAAATTTATTTCGTAAAAATCTACTTCATATTTTTTCTTCTCTCCCTTACTCTTTAAACTTTGTCTTCTTTGTAGATGCCGACCCACGTCCATAGTTTCTGCCGAGAGGCCATAGGTTTCGTCCAGGAACTCCGTACGTTGGCAGTATTCCTACTATACACCCATGAGCCTGAGTACCACGGGATCTACTAGATCGGAGAGAGTGGCCCATGCCAAGTAACCCTAACGCTCATCGCCTCAGGCCAGGAATTGACCTCCTTCGCCACCTCGGCCAGAGCTACAAGCTTTGAAATTGGTTGTCAGGAGATGGCTCTTCAAGCACTCAGAGAGCTTCGTCGGATCTACGACGACTGCCTTGACAGCACCACCTTTCACCATCTGCCATCTCAGGAGCTAGGGTCAGATCGCAGCACCTACGGCAGTTGTCTCGACGACTTCAACCCCCACGTAGCCAGGCAGACCCGTCTCTTGTCAGCTATGGATACCCTTCACACCGAGGCTCTCTTGCACGCCGACGAGATGCAAGCATGGGTCGACTACTATCGTCAGGAGGCCGACGAACTTCGTCAACAGAACACCTAGCTCCTTATCCAGAACCGGGAGCTCTGGAAAGATATTGCAGAGCTAGTACCCTTGGTTCCCCTAGGAGGAAGACCCTTTGTAAAACCCTTCATCGACCGAAGAAGTTGACCAAGCAAGTACAACCCTACCCAACCCAGGTGAGGCTGGAACATCAGAAGGACTAATGGCCGACGACGAGGCCGAGCCTAGCACCATAGCAGGGTCTGTCCAAGGGTCCGAGAACACCTCCGACAATGCCCTTGACAACCACTAGATGGTTGTGCTAGACGCTAGATTCCGGATGATTATTTTTCTTGTTTGTGGTACCATCCATAGTGACTTGTGCTATGGGTGAGATAAAAATAAGAGCTGAATTGTAATGAACTATTTTGTATCACATTTAATAAAGAATCCGTGAACCATTTTGGAGAAATTTTTCTAAGAGTCTTTCTTATGTCTTGGGGTATTCTCACCCTCAGAATGGCTAACGACCAGAACCCGTCCGCCACCTCCAACCTGCCAAGCCATGCAGTACCAAACAGAGAAGCTCCAAGGAAATGTCAAACCTGGGAACCCATCGCCAACATCCCTACACTTGCCGAGATGCAGGCCCATATGCATGAACAACAGGCTCAGATAAATCGTCTGCAGCAGCAACACCACTTGGAGCTACCTCCACGCCCTCAAGCGCCCGCACCGGCCCCCGCCACCCAACTTTTAGAGTTCCTACGCGTAAGACCTCCCACATTGTTGAGGATGGCCAACCCAATGGAGCCAGGGGATTGGTTGAGGACCATGGGAAATAAGTTGGATCTCCTCCCTTGCTCTAACATGGAGCGAGTGGCTTTCGCAGCCAACCAACTCTAGGGTCCGGCTGTCGAGTGGTGGGACAACTACCGTGAGTCCCAGCCCGAGGGTCATGTAGTCACTTGGGCAGAATTCTCCACCTCCTTCCGAGCTGGCCACATTCCTACTAGAGTCGTGGCCCAGAAGTAACAAGAATTCTGTGACTTGTAGCAGGGAGGCAAGTCAGTCACGGAGTATCTCCATGAGTTCAACCGCCTAGCCCATTATGCGCCAGAGGAAGTCCGCACCGACGCCAAACATTAGGCTAAGTTCCTCCGAGGACTGAAGGATGAACTATCCGTCCAGCTTATCGCAGTGGACTATGTCAGCTTTCAACAGTTGGTGAACAAGGCTATCGTCCAGGAAACCAAGCAAAACCGGCTGGACCTCAAAAAGAGGAAAATGATAGCCTTCAGGCACAACCAGAGGATCCTTCGTAGACCCCGCTTCACTCCTCCAACCCATGCCCCGCCTTCAGGCCGCAGTACAACTCCGGCGGTTCGAGCACCAGAAACCCCGCCCCGCTCCACCTGCAAAACCAGCTCCATCGACTCCACCAGCACTGACCGCCAAAGCCAACACTCTGAGGGGCCATAACAGCAAGCCGGTTGTATGCTTCAACTGTCGTAAGGAAGGGCACTACTCCCATCATTGTCCTCACCCCAAGCAATCCCAAGGAGCTACTCCGAACCCGGCGATCCGTGCCCACGTAAACCACATTACCACAGAAGAAGCCTAGGAGGCTCTAGAGGTAGTCCTCGGTATGTTTACTGCCAACTCCATACCCGTAGTAATCTTATTTGACTCGGGAGCAACCCACTCTTTCATATCCAAAAACTTCGTGATAAATAATGGACTAGAAGTACTCCAACTACCCAAATCCTTGGTAATTGCCACCCCCGGCAACCAAAATCTAGCCACCCTATTTAGCCCAAGGACAAGGATAGAGATCCAAGGGGTATTATTTTGGGCCGATCCAATCCTTATAGATTGCAAGGGCCTAGACCTTATCCTCGGTATGGACTGGTTAATGAAGCAGAAGGGAATGATAGAATGCACCAGCAAGACCGTCGTCGTAACCAGCGAGGATGGAATCACCATCACCTTTAAGATGGTCGCCCAGGGTTTGAGAAGGACTTCTCTCTACCAGATGGCAGTATAAGAAGTACCTGTAATCCGAGAATATGCGGTCGTCTTTCTAGAGGAACTGCCAGGAGTGCCACCCAAGAGGGACATTGAATTCAGGATCGAACTCGTCCCCAGAACCACACCCATCTCCAAGCGACCATATCAGATGGCCACAAACGAGTTGGCCAAAGTGAAAAGTAACATTGAAGAGCTCGAGCAGAAGGGATATATCCGATCGAGTACCTCACCTTGGGGTGCACCGGTCATATTTGCCATGAAGAAGGATAAGACAAACAGGATGTGTGTGGATTATAGGGCTTTGAATGATGTAATCATCAAGAACAAGTACCCTTTACCACGGATCGATGACCTGTTCGATCAACTCAAGGGATCCTCGGTCTTCTCAAAGATCGACCTCTGATCAGGCTACCATCAGCTCAGGATCAGAGAGGAGGACATCCCTAATACCACATTCACATCCTGATATGGCTTATATGAGTATGCAGTGATGTCGTTCTGACTCACGAATGCCCCCGCATTCTTCATGAATATGATGAACATCGTCTTCATGGAATTCTTGGACAAATTCATCGTAGTATTCATCGATGACATCCTCGTCTACTCCAAGAACAAGGAGGAACATGAAACCCATCTACGTATGACCTTGGGAAAGTTAAGGGAGCATCAGTTATATGTCAAGTATAGCAAGTGCAAATTCTGGTCGTCCGAGGTGAAGTTCCTAGGGCATGTCATATCTGCTAGAGGGATAGTCGTGGATCTGACCACCGTGGAAGCAGTAATAAACTAGTTGCATCCCAAGAATGTATCAGAGATCCAAAGTTTTCTAGGACTGGCCAGATATTACCGACGCTTCATCGAAAATTTTTCCAAGATCGCTAAGCCCATGAGTAGACTATTACAAAAGGAAGTGAAGTTCGAGTAGACTCCAACCTGTGAAGAAAGCTTCCAGACCCTCAATAAGAAGCTTGTATCAGCCCGGTGTTGACTCTGTTGGACATCCGAAAAGTCTTCCATGTCTACTGCTATGCCTTTCGCCTTGGACTAGGGTGTGTTCTCATGCAAGACAGGAAAGTGGTATCATACGCCTCTCGGCAATTGAGGCCGCACAAGCTGAACTACCCCGCGCATGACTTAGAATTGGTAGTAGTAGTCCACGCGCTGAAGATATGGATGCATTATCTTATCGGTAATAGATGTGAAGTTTTCACTAACCACAAGAGCCTCAAGTATATATTGTAACACCCCAAGAAATAAAAACAAATAAAATAAAAGAAAAATATTATTTAATCATTTCTGGATTTATTTATTAATGAAAAATTCTAAAAGAGCCCTTATAAAGCCAAACAGGGAGAAATATTCAAAATATGGACTTGAAAATTTTATGGGATGAACCAGAGACCAAAATATAATTTTAGGAATTTTTCCAAATTTTTATCAACAGTGATTCAATCCTTAAAAAAATAAATGAATTACTGGAATTGTTTTAAATCAGAAAATATTTATAAATCCTAATGGGCCTCAACCCCCAATCTACCCCAAGCCCAGCCCAGTCCAGTATTGAGCCAATGACAGGTGGGACCCAGGTGTCGGCGCTCCCTCCCACTTCTCTCTCCCACCCGTGCCCGCCTCGGCCCCACTGGTCAGCCTCTCCTCCTTCGCGTTCGCCCTCTGACATGCGTGGCCCGCCTGTCGGCGCTCCCTTTCCCATTCGCTCGCTGACAGGTGGAGCCCACCTGTCAGATTCGTCTTCCTCCTTGGAAGGGGATCCCCTTTCCTTTCTCCGGCGATCTCCTTCAGATTCCCTGCCGCCGGCCGCCCGATCCCGCCCGATCGACCCCGGATCACCTTCCCTGGTCGCCACCGCTCCCCTTCCATCTATGGCCGACGCGTTTTCACGCTTATGGAAAGCTTCCCGAAGCTTTTGGTAACCCTCGCCGGAGCTCTCGGGAACCTTTCGGTGATCATCGATCGGCTTACGAAAGTAGCACATTTCATAGCCGTCAAGACGACCTTTAGTGGTCCTAAGCTTGCAGAACTATACATGGCCCGCATCGTGTGTCTTCATGGAGTGCCCAAGAAGATAGTGTCCGACAGAGGAAGTCAGTTTACCTCTCGTTTCTGGAAGAACCTTCAAGAGGAGATGGGCACGAGATTGAACTTCAGTACTGCCTACCATCCTCAGACGGATGGACAAACGGAGAGGGTAAATCAGATATTGGAGGATATGTTACGGGCATGTGTCTTAGATTTTGGAGCCACTTGGGACAAGAGCTTACCATACGCTGAGTTCTCGTACAACAACAGCTATCAAGCAAGTCTTCAGATGTCTCCTTTTGAAGCCCTATATGGACGTAAGTGCCGAACGCCCCTACTTTGGGACCAAACTGGTGAATCTCAAGTGTTCGGAATGGACATTCTTCGTGAAGCTGAAGAGAAGGTACGGATCATCAGAAACCGACTCAAGACAGCCCAATCACGACAGAAGAGCTACGCAGACAATCGACGCCGAGACCTAGCCTTTGAAGAGGGAGATCATGTCTACCTTCGAGTTACGCCTCTCCGTGGTACTCAACGGTTTAACATGAGAGGAAAGTTGGGCCCTCGATATGTTGGACCATTTCCCATTGTTCGACGCCAAGGCGAAGTTGCTTATCAGTTGGAATTACCGCCCTCATTGGCTGGAGTACATGACGTATTTCACGTATCCCAACTCAAGAAGTGTCTTCGCGTCCCGACAGAGCAAGTGGACCTCCAGCAGCTGGATGTTCAAGAGGATTTGACCTATGTGGAAAAGCCTGTTAAGATATTGGAGGTCAAAGAAAGGATAACCAGGAGTCGGGTCATCCGCTTCTGTAAAGTGCAATGGAGCAATCATCCGGTAGAGGAAGCTACATGGGAAAAAGAAGATGAACTCAAGGCACAACATCCTAAGCTATTCGAGGATTAATCCGAATCTCGAGGACGAGATTCTCTGTAAGGGGGATAGGATTGTAACACCCCAAGAAATAAAAACAAATAAAATAA
Source organism: Zizania palustris (assembly GCA_019279435.1). Taxonomy (NCBI): domain Eukaryota; kingdom Viridiplantae; phylum Streptophyta; class Magnoliopsida; order Poales; family Poaceae; genus Zizania; species Zizania palustris. The sequence continues at coordinate 6,703,505 of JAAALK010000080.1, read as the reverse complement.
AAGAAAAATATTATTTAATCATTTCTGGATTTATTTATTAAAGAAAAATCCTAAAAGAGCCCTTATAAAGCCAAACAGGGAGAAATATTCAAAATATGGACTTGAAAATTTTATGGGATGAACCAGAGACCAAAATATAATTTAGGAATTTTTCCAAATTTTTATCAACAGTGATTCAATCCTTAAACAAATAAATGAATTACTGGAATTGTTTTAAATCAGAAAATATTTATAAATCCTAATGGGCCTCAACCCCCAATCTACCCCAAGCCCAGCCCAGTCCAGTATTGAGCCAATGACAGGTGGGACCCAGGTGTCGGCGCTCCCTCCCACTTCTCTCTCCCGCCCGCGCCCGCCTCGGCCCCACTAGTCAGCCTCTCCTCCTTCGCGTTCGCCCTCTGACATGCGTGGCCCGCCTGTCGGCGCTCCCTTTCCCATTCGCTCGCTGACAGGTGGAGCCCACCTGTCAGATTCGTCTTCCTCCTTGGAAGGGGATCCCCTTTCCTTTCTCCGGTGATCTCCTTCAGATTCCATGCCGCCGACCGCCCGATCCCGCCCGATCGACCCCGGATCACCTTCCCTGGTCACCACCGCTCCCCTTCCATCTATGGCCGACGCGTTTTCACGCTTATGGAAAGCTTCCCGAAGCTTTTGGTAACCCTCGTCGGAGCTCTTGGGAACCTTTCGGTGATCATCGATCGGCTTACGAAAGTAGCACATTTCATAGCCGTCAAGATGACCTTTAGTGGTCCTAAGCTTGCAGAACTATACATGGCCCGCATCGTGTGTCTTCATGGAGTGCCCAAGAAGATAGTGTCTGACAGAGGAAGTCAGTTTACCTCTCGTTTCTGGAAGAACCTTCAAGAGGAGATGGGCACGAGATTGAACTTCAGTACTGCCTACCACCCTCAGACGGATGGACAAACGGAGAGGGTAAATCAGATATTGGAGGATATGTTACGGGCATGTGTCTTAGATTTTGGAGCCACTTGGGATAAGAGCTTACCATACGCTGAGTTCTCGTACAACAACAGCTATCAAGCAAATCTTCAGATGTCTCCTTTTGAAGCCCTATATGGACGTAAGTGCCGAACGCCCCTACTTTGGGACCAAACTGGTGAATCTCAAGTGTTCGGAACAGACATTCTACGTGAAGCTGAAGAGAAGGTACGGATCATCAGAAACCGACTCAAGACAGCCCAATCACGACAGAAGAGCTACGCAGACAATCGACGCCGAGACCTAGCCTTTGAAGAGGGAGATCATGTCTACCTTCGAGTTACGCCTCTCCGTGGTACTCAACGGTTTAACATGAGAGGAAAGTTGGCCCCTTGATATGTTGGACCATTTCCCATTGTTCGACGCCAAGGCGAAGTTGCTTATCAGTTGGAATTACCGCCCTCATTGGCTGGAGTACATGACGTATTTGATGGACCGGAAACGGCGACCAGAGGGGGGGTGAATGGGAGCTTTAAAAATTTCTGGCTAAAAACTAGCCTTCGGTTTCAGTTTTGTCTTCTGCGGAACAGGCTTCGAACACTACCTTCGAAGGTCTGGTTCGGAGGTACTTCGACACCTTCGAACACAGGCTTCGGAGGAACAAAAGTTCGAAGCCAAAGAAGAGTTCGCTCCACTTACAACCCTCGAAAATCTACTCTGCTTAGTCAGTGCAGGCTCCGCACACAGGGTGCTTCGAGCAGGCTTCGCACTTCACCCTTCGCAAGAGTGGACAGCCCTCTGAGGACTTCGACCAAGTACTTGGCAGCAGCAACTGGTGCTGAGCTTCGTACACGAAGGTCTACACGCACACCAACAGACTACACTAGGGGCTTCGACACAAGAAGCAAAACGGGCAACAATCAGGGCTTCGCTAGTAAGCAGTGAGGTCACCCCTCCTGTTACACAGAGCGAAAGCACACTGACAAAACACACTTCGCACGAAAAACAACCTTCGCCTCAACAGGCTTCGGTGCACTACAACATGCGAGGTATGTAACGCGAGCTCAAGCAAAAAGCACAAGGAAGCAGGGCTTCGCCGCTTGAACAAGGAACACAGAAAAATGAACTCTCTGGATGTATTACAATCGAAGTGTGGCTACAGGAGCTCAACAGTAAATGCTCAAAGTGTTAAATGTTACCTACCGAGCCCCCATATTTATAGCCCACAGTTCACCCAAAGGAAGTGACTACTTTACCCCTAGGGTTTACAAAAGATTTGACTCTACAGAACTAAGGGGTACAAAAGGTAGTCCACCTTTATTCTGGAGGCTTCTCTGTCAGCTTTGCAGAGGGGACAGTGTCAGCCTTTTACAGAACAGACAGTGTCAGCCTTTGCAGTCTTTGACCTTCTGGAATCCTCCCTTCGCACGCGAGGGTGCGGTAGCTTCGGTGAGAAGCCTGAAGCCAGATGGCCTTCGCTCCACCGAAGTCAGTCTCCGATACACTGACGGTTTTGAGCCGAAGCCGTCAAAGCCCTTGGGCCTTCGCACCAAAACCTCCAGAGTGGACCACCACGGCTTCGCAGCTTCACCCAGCTCGAACTCCGTCAGTCCGTGTACCGAAGCCATGCAGGCCGAAGTACCTCAAGACAACCTTGCTCCTGAGCAAGCCTCGCTCCGAAGCCTTTCACACTCCGAAGCCCCACCTTCGGAGTACCACCCTTCGAAGTCCCTCCTTCGTCCAAGGCCTCCGCATGAAGCATTCCACGAGCCCTTCGTCGTAGTGCCTCTCCCCGAGCACACTCCTCGACGAGCCTCACCCGGACCATGCCTTCGATGCGCCTCGACTTCTGAGATCTTCGTCGGGTACATTCGAGTGTCTCCCTCCGGAGCACACTTCGAACACCTTGCCTCCGCAGAGGACTTGTTCCAACCAACTCCGAAGTCACTCCATTCGGAGTACCTTCGAAGTGCCTCACTCCGAGGACTTTGTCTCGGAGTACCTTCAGTCGGAGCCACGCTCCGCACTCTCTGCCTTCACCTGGCACGCCTCGACCCGAGGACCGACCCGGACCACCTTCGTAGCCACCGTGACGGAGCTCCCCGCTCCCCTGGCATCAAGCCTCCCGCTTGACCCAGGTTCACCTGCTGCGAACCTTGTCCGTCGCCTCCGAAGTCCCTGCGCACCACCGACAAACAGACAAGTGTATCCAGTACTCCGGAGACCTCTCCGGGTTAGCAACCTTCGGCACACACTCCGGTGTACCGCCCAACGTACCGAACCCTTCGGTACAAACCCAATCATCGCGTACTGTCGGCCCCTCCGATGAGCACACTCCGCTGCAACAGCTGCAGCAAGCAAACACCGAACACCCTTCAGTGAAACCACCTCCGAACACACTTCGGAGGTACAACCTCCTCCGAACATCCTTCGGAGGTCCAACCTCCGAACCCCCTTCGGAGGTACCCTTCGAACAGAGGGTAAAAAGTCTGTCAATCACTCATCACAAAACACCGAAACCAACCCTTGGTTTCTCAGTATTTCACGTATCCGAACTCAAGAAGTGTCTTCGCGTCCCGACAGAGCAAGTGGACCTCCAGCAGCTGGATGTTCAAGAGGATTTGACCTATGTGGAAAAGCCTGTTAAGATATTGGAGGTCAAAGAAAGGATAACCAGGAGTCGGGTCATCCGCTTCTGTAAAGTGCAGTGGAGCAATCATCCGGTAGAGGAAGCTACATGGGAAAAAGAAGATGAACTGAAGGCACAACATCCTGAGCTATTCGAGGATTGATCCGAATCTCGAGGACGAGATTCTCTGTAAGGGGGATAGGATTGTAACACCCCAAGAAATAAAAACAAATAAAATAAAAGAAAAATATTATTTAATCATTTCTGGATTTATTTATTAAAGAAAAATCCTAAAAGAGCCCTTATAAAGCCAAACAGGGAGAAATATTCAAAATATGGACTTGAAAATTTTATGGGATGAACCAGAGACCAAAATATAATTTTAGGAATTTTTCCAAATTTTTATCAACAGTGATTCAATCCTTAAACCAATAAATGAATTAATGGAATTGTTTTAAATCAGAAAATATTTATAAATCCTAATGGGCCTCAACCCCCAATCTACCCCAAGCCCAGCCCAGTCCAGTCTTGAGCCATTGACAGGTGGGACCCAGGTGTCGGCGCTCCCTCCCACTTCTCTCTCCCGCCCGCGCCCGCCTCGGCCCCACTGGTCAACCTCTCCTCCTTCGCGTTCGCCCTCTGACATGCGTGGCCCGCCTGTCGGCGCTCCCTTTCCCATTCGCTCGCTGACAGGTGGAGCCCACCTGTCAGATTCGTCTTCCTCCTTGGAAGGGGATCCCCTTTCCTTTCTCCGGTGATCTCCTTCGGATTCCCTGCCGTCGGCCGCCCGATCTCGCCCGATCGACCCCGGATCACCTTCCCTGGTCGCCACCGCTCCCCTTCCATCTATGGCCGACGCGTTTTCACGCTTATGGAAAGCTTCCCGAAGCTTTTGGTAACCCTCGCCGGAGCTCTCGGGAACCTTTCGGTTCCTTTCCTTATGGACGCCGGCGACCCCCTATAAAAACCCCCCACGGCCACCGCCCTCAGCCCACACTCACACCGCCCTCCCCGAGCGAAAGACGAGCGCAGTCGCCCTCTTTTCGGTCTTAGGTCCTGCTCCACCTCCGGTCGCCGATCGCCGTCAATCCTGGCCCCCACCACCCTAGCCATCGCCACCGTTGTGATCACCAGAGCCCACCCGTCCTCGGCCGCCCCTCGGTTGGCCGTGGAACCCGCCAGATCACCGTCGCCGATGACTACCCGAGAAGACCTCGCCGTCTACCCTCGCCGTCGTCGCCGTCCGTCGCCCGTCATCGCCACCGAAGGTATGGCTGAGACCGTCTCGACCTCCTCTTTCCATTTTTGGTCCTAGCTAGGCCCCTAGGCCCTCGCCGCCGCCATCGTAGCCGCCCCCGAGCCCGCCGTCGACGGAGATGAAGGGTATGTGGCCCCTTTTCGCGCGTGCCGTGCTGGATTGAATCCTGGCCGCACGATCGCAATCCGAACACCTACGTTTAATTCCTTCGGGATTTAATCACAGCCATAGATCTGGTCAAAGGGGTATAGGGCAATCACAGCCGTCGATCGCTACTTAAACCCCTGGATCGATCTCGTGCGTCCACGCGTACCCCTTCGCCCGTTTTAATCTCAGCCGTTCAATCTCATTAAACCCACCCGCCTCGCATCTGGCCGCTGGATCCAGATCCAACGGTCCAGGTCGCTCGGGTCCACGCGCACAGTCACAGGTTCACGGTGAACCTGGTTCACCGTGGACCAGAGACTGTTTTCTGGTTTTAAATAAAATTCAGAAAATAGTTTAAACTTCAAAAATTCATAACTTGCTCATTTTAACTCCAAATTTCACCATTCCAATTTTGTTAAATTCAGTAAATTATTCTCTACACTTCAAAGCCATAAAACAGTATGTTATCTTAGCACAAAATAAACTTATGGATTAAATAAATAAAAACCCCTTAAGGATAAATTAATAATTCAGGAAAAGAATTAATAAAAACCTCTAAAACTTATCTTTTAATATTATTAAAAGTAACACCAGAATAATAAAGCTCAAATCACATATCTAGATCATAAAATTTGTATGATTTTGTTTGGTGATACTTTATTGAATGTGTTGATTAATTATTTTTCCGTATCGAGAAGGCTACGAGTTCGTCGAGGAGCAGGAGTTCTACCCCGAGGTTCCTCCATCCCCATTTGCTGATCAAGGCAAGTCATCGACCACCTCTGTGGAAACAGTTGATCATATTTGAGCCCATGTTTTAATAAAATATCGCTATAACTCATAGGTTAATATTGCATTAGTCAAATATCAAAGCCTTACACTTATATTTATTAGATCCCCGTCCTTGTGTGCAAACCCAAGCCATGCTTATTGAGCCTTAACTCCTTGTCACTCTACTATAACGATATTAGCTAGTGCCCAATGTACCAGCACAACTGCTATAGGATATAAAGAATGAGTCGTAGATAGATGGATTCTGGTATATGAAATACCCCGTTATTCTTGTCTCTGGACTCTGTTGGAGTTGGCTAGGTTATAAGTATGGTGGGTACCGGGTGCAAGCTCGGGCATTGGTTTGTCGCACCCGGGGCACTATAAGGACCGGTCTGCGGGATCTTTTGCAAAGCACTTCCGTACCAACCACAAGTCTAATGGGTAAGTCCTAACTGGAAGTATGGAATACTCCGGCTCAATGCACCATAGAGGAGGGGGCAAGGGGCAAGCCTGCGGGCGACTTGTACCGACGAGGCTCAAGGGGGTATGGTGGGGCTCCGATGCATCGGGACACCATATGAAACCCATAAGAGGGTGTTGTTGAGTCGGGGAGGACTATATGGAAGGTTTTGGCACGAGTTCCCGTGAAATGGGTCATCTCATTACACTTTGGTGTAAGTGATGAGTGCGTGCCTTGTGGGTACAGTGGTACATCTCTGATCAGAGTAAAATCAATCTTTTCGAAAAGCCGAGCCCACGGTCAAGGGCGGGTTGTGTGACTACTCGCAGTTAGTTTACAATTGTTTGAATGGTTGAGTTATTCATGGCATGTAAGGACTGTTGAGCGAGGTGGGGCTGACTGTACCCCTCGAGTTAGAAGATGATGATGCATACACATGTTTATATTTCAGTACTAATAAATTGTTCACATTAAATTGCTTTACAAATTACTCGCTTCCGCAAAACTAGCCACTATCACCCTTGTTATTATCTTGCATTGTATTTGCATTCGGTGGCTTGCTGAGTACATCTGTACTCACCCCGTTGACTTACAACATCAGAGCCCGTCTACTACGAGGAGGATGCAGGTCTGGAGTAGCGACCCAGTCAAGGCGAGACTAGAAGGAGGCGTTCATCTAGGACCTTTATTTTATTAGTTTCTCTTCACCTTTATTCACTTTTGTATTAATGCAGTCTACGAACCGTGAATGATTGCCCGGATTGTACGTGGTCGCATGATGAATGTCTTGTTTTATTGATTTTCTATGGAATTTCAATAAAGTCCTGATTTATTAAATCGGGGCGCGACAAGATGGTATCAGAGCCGACTTGACTGTAGGAAGCCAAACAGACCTGACCTTAGGACCTATACTTACTATATTTTCTTACAAACACTACTTATCCTCTCATCTTCCAAGATTTTCACAAAAACTTTCTCTCTTTTGTAGATGCCGGTCCATACCATGAGCGGGACTCTTCGTGATGAGGCCGAATTCATCCGCGAGCTTCGCGTGCTCGTCGACTTCTTGGGGTTTCCCCATGAGCCCGCGTTCCACGGGATCTTTCCCGATGCGAACGAGAGCTACTGCGAGGTCACGGTTGTGATCCGCCCCTCCTCCACGCAGCCACCCTTTTACACCCATGGAGTTGGAGGACCTTCATTCGTGGTGGCTAGCCAGCGAGCCGCTCTTCAGTCCCTCGCCGAGCTTCGACTGGTATACGACTGCCACCTCCGCGACACCGTCTACCGCTTCATGCCCATGCGCACACCCGGGAGTCACCGCAGCATCTACATCAGCCCCGTCACGCAGAGCAACTCCGCCATCACCCGCACGATGAGACTCTTGGAGGCCATGGACAACCTCCACACAGAGGCCGTCCTCGACGCAGACAGCCAGCACAACACCATCGACTTCTACCGCCACACTTCGGAGAACCTGACCCGTGAGAATGCCGAGCTCCGTTGACAGCTTCGGCAAAACCCCCAGTTGACCCTCGAGGTGGAGGAATTGAGGCGCCAGAACGAGCTCCTACGCCAGGGTGCCATGGTCAACACCCAGCTCCGCCACCAGGTCAAAGAATTAAAGAAGGACATCGAGGAGATCGCACCTCTTCCGCCTCGCAAGAAGACACCCCTTCGGATCCCCACCGTGAGGCCCAAGAGGATCTCCCGCAGCGCACCTCCCGCCGGACCATCCAGCTCCTCGACCCCGACCATCTCCCACGAGCCCGAGATTGAGCCGTCCCCCGAGCTACCCTAGACGTAGTTTACGATTGATTGCTTTTCATTTTGCTTGCTTGTATTACCATTCATGTCAAAATATAAGGCATGAATGAATAAATAAATAAATGTCACCGCAAGAATGGTACTTTTTGGAATAAAACATAAAGAGTTCTCTAAAATAAATGTTGTCTACTTTGAAAACTCCAGGATGACCAACACTTAGGGTTCCGATGCTCCCCAGAACGGAGGAGAGAGTGGCAACTTGCCACAATGGGGAGCAACGAGACAAAGGCAAGCCCCAATCGCTAATCACCCCACAATGGCTGAGATGATGGCCACCCAAAACCAGTTGGTCACTGCTTTATTGAACCAGATGCAGCAACAGCAGCAACAGATGCAAGAGCAGCAGGCTCAGTTCTTCCGCCTCCACCAACAGCCCGAGCTGCATCGTCCCGCCACACCAGCTCCCGCTCCCGCCTCTCAGCTCTCGGAGTTCCTCCGAGTTCGCCCACCGACCTTCTTAAGCACCACCAACCCCATGGAGGCTGGGGATTGGTTGAGGACTATCGAGAAGAAGCTCGACCTCCTTACCTGCACTGAGCAGGAGAAAGTGGCCTTCGCCACCCACCAGCTACATGGTCCCACCGCAGAATGGTGGGACAACCTTCGTGAGACCCTGCCCGAGGGACACGCCCACACCTGGGCAGAGTTCTCGGCCGCTTTTCGTGCCGCTCACATCCCCGACGGCATTATCGCTCAGAAACAGCAAGAGTTCAGAGACCTGCAGCAGGGGAGCAGGTCTGTTACAGAATACATGCACGAGTTCAACCATCTGGCCAGGTACGCACCTGAGGAGGTCCGTACGGATGCGGCCAGGCAGGCCAAGTTCCTCCGGGGATTGAAGGATGAGATGTCCCTACAGCTTATCTCCGGAGATTTCGCCAACTTCCAAAAGTTGGTGAACAAAGCTCTCATGCAGGAGACCCAGCAGAACAAGGTTGACCTGAAAAAGAAGAGGATGATTGCCTTCCGACAAAACCAGGGCATGGCCCAGAGACCTCGCTTCACCCCTCCTCCACCAGCACAGCAGTACCACCCCCGCCCAGTGTATCGTCCGGCACCACCTGCCGCCAATGCTGGAGCCGGACAAACTCGCCCCGCTCCCGCCACACCAGCCACCCTAGCTGCCCCGGCCAAGAAGCCGGAGATTCTGAGAGACAGGCACGGTAAGCCTATGGTATGCTTCAACTGCCGCCAGGAGGGGCACTACTCCCATCAGTGTCCTCATCCCAAGCGTACTCAAGGCATCGCCTCAAACCCCGCCGTCCGCGCCAAGGTCAACCACGTCACCACCGAAGAAGCCCAGGCCGCCCCGGAAATTGTCATGGGTAAGTTTATGGTTCATTCATCACTTGCAGTGGTATTATTTGACACCGGAGCTACACACTCCTTTATATCGACTGCTTTTGTGGAAAGAAATGCCCTGGACATAAGTGAACTACCCAGACCAGTGTTAATAGCTACCCCGGGCAAGCAAACCCTCGCCTATTCCTTTAGTCCAAGGGTATGGGTAGATATCCAAGGCACGATATTTTGGGCCGACCCCATTCTAATAGAATGTCAAGGTTTGGATCTCATTCTAGGGATGGATTGGTTAAATAAACATGAGGAGTAATAGAATGTGCCCAGAGGAAAGTGACTGTGACCAGTGAAGAAGGAACTGCCGTCACATTCCAGATGCCAAGCATGAAGACCGGAAGGCCAAGACTACATCAGATTACCTTGGAGGAGATACCGGTAGTCAGTGAATACCCGGACGTATTCCCAGAGGATCTACCAGGGATGCCACCCAAGAGGGACATCGAGTTCAGGATTGACTTGGTGCCCGGAACCACCCCTATTTATAAGCGACCATACCGGATGGCTGCTAATGAGTTAGCCGAGATGAAGCAGCAATTGGAGGATCTCGAGAGGAAAGGCTACATCAGACCTAGAACATCGCCATGGGGTGCCCCTGTCATCTTCGTCGAGAAGAAAGAAGACAAGGCCAAGCGTATGTGTGTGGATTACCGCGCTTTGAATGAAGTGACCATCAAGAATAAGTACCCGTTGCCTCGGATCGACGATCTCATCGACCAGCTAAAGGGAGCTACGGTATTCTCGAAGATCGACCTGCGGTCTGGGTATCATCAGTTGAGGATTCGAGAAGGAGATATACCCAAGACGGCCTTTACCACCCGTTATGGATTGTACGAGTGCACGGTTATGTCTTTTGGATTGACCAATGCCCCTGCATTCTTCATGAATATGATGAATAAGGTGTTCATGGAGTATTTGGATAAATTCATCGTAGTCTTCATAGACGACATCCTCATTTATTCCAAGGACCAGAAAGAGCACGAGACTCACCTCCGGTTAACCTTAGGCAAGCTAAGGGAACACCAGTTATATGCCAAGAACAGCAAGTGTAAATTTTGGACGGCGGAAGTAAAGTTCCTTGGACACATCATCTCTGCGCAAGGAATCGCAGTGGACCCTGCCACCGTAGAAGCAGTTACGGATTGGCTGCCACCCACGAACGTATCTGAGATACGAAGTTTTCTGGGTTTGGCCGGATATTATCGGAGATTCATTGAGAATTTTTCTAAGATAGCCAAGCCAATGACCAAGTTGTTGCAGAAAGGAGAGAAGTTTGAATGGACTCCTGAATGCGAGGAAAGTTTCTGCACTCTCAAGACCCGTTTGGTATCTGCACCCATACTGACCCTACCCGATATCCGGAAAGACTTCCATGTCTATTGTGACGCATCCTGTAACACCCCAAGAAATAAAAACAAATAAAATAAAAGAAAAATATTATTTAAATCATTTCTGGATTTATTTATTAAAGGAAAATCATATAAGAACCCAAATAAAGCCAAACAGGGAGAAATACTCAAAATATGGACCTGAAAATTTTATGAGATGAACTAGTGCCCAAGATATAATTTTAGGAATTTTTACAAATTTTTACCAACAGTGATTCAACCCTTAATCAAATAAATGAATTACTGGAATTATTTTAAATCGGAAAAGATATTAAAACCTTAACGGGCCTCAACCTCCAAGCCACCCCGAGCCCGGCCCAATCCAAACCATGGGCCACTGACATGTGGGACCCGCCTGTCGGCGCGTTCCCCCACCTCTCTCTCCCGCCCACGCCTCGCCCCGGCCCCACTTGGCAGCCTCCGGCGCCCGCCTTTCACCCACCGACCACTCGGGCCCGCCTGTCGGCGCTCGTTTTCCCCCTCGACCTCTGACAGGTGGAGCCCACCTATCAGGATCGTCTTCCTCGTTGGAAGGGGATCCCCTTTCCTCCCTGCCGGCGATCTCCTTCCTTTTTTCGCCGTCGGCCGCCCGCATTCGTCTGGATTCGCCTCGGATCACCTTCCCCAACCGCCGATGATCTCCTTCCATATAAACCCGACGCATTTTACCGTGTATAGAAGCTCGGCCGTGAGTTAGGAAACCCTCGCCGGAGTTCTTGGAAACCCTCGGTTCCCTTCCCTCCTTACGCCGGCGAGCCCCTATAAATAACCCCCTTCGGCCACCGCCCTCAGCCACACCGCCTAAACCCGAGCTAAAGCACTCCAAAGCGCTCCCTCTCGATTTTAGGCTCCTCTCCCCTGCTCTACCTCCGGCGAGACATCGCCGTCGACCCCGGCCTCCTCCGCCCTAGCCACCGCCACCGACGAGACCGCCGGAACCCGTACGTCATCGGACACCCCTCCGTCGGTCGTGAAGACCATCGGATCGCCGTCGCCGTCGAGCACCCGAGACCTCCCCGCCGTCTACCCTCGCCGTCGTCGCCGTCCGTCGCCCATCTTCGCCGCTGAAGGTATCATCGTGACCCCCATCACCTCCGCGTTCCATTTCTGGCCCTAGCTAGGCACGTAGGCGCTCGCCGCCACCGCCGTGGTCGCACCCGAGCCTGCCGTCGCCGGAGACGAAGGGGGTACGTGCCCCCTTACGACCGTGCCGTGCCGGAAGGCATCGTGGCCGTCCGATCACGATCGGAGGGCTACGATTAAATCCCTTCGGGATTTAATCAGGGCCCTCGGATCTGATCGAAGAGGCATCGTGCGCTCTCGGCCGTCGATCGCAACTTAAAGCACTGGAGCGATCTGGTGCATCCACGCGTACCCCTTCGCTCCGTTTTAATCTGAGTCGTCCGTTTTCACTTAAATGAAACCGCCTCACGCCTGGCCGCTTGATCTAGATCGGATGATCCAGATCGGTTCGGTCCACGCGCACAGTGGCACGGTCCACCGTGGGCCTGGCTCACCGTGGACCAGAGCCCATTTTCTGGTTTTAAACAAAATTCAGAAAATAGTTTAAACTTCAAAAATTCATATCTTGCTCATTTTAACTCCAAATTTCACCATTCAAATTTTGTTAAATCCAGAATAATATTCTCTACACATTAATGCCATAAAAATAGTATGTTACTATTACCCAAAATAATTTTAACAAATAAAAGAATAAAAACCCCTTAGGGATAAATTATTAATTCAGAAAAATAAATTAGAAAAAGCCCTAAGAAATTAAGTTTACTGTTTATTCACCAAACATCAGAATATTAAAACCTTATTCCACATAATAAAACCCACAAATGTGTATGTTTAGTATTTGGTGAATTTTTGTCTGTTTATTGAATGTACTGTTAATTTTTTCCGTATCGAGAAGACTACGAGTTCATCGAGGAGCAGGAGTTCTACCCCGAGGTTCCTCCATCACCATTTGCTGATCAAGGCAAGTCATCGACCACCTCTGTGGAAACAGTTGATCATAATTGAGCCCATGTTTTAATAAATTATCGCTATAACCCATAGGTTAATATTGCATTAGTCCAATATTCAAGCCTTACACTTATATTTATTAGATCCCCGTCCTTGTGTGCAAACCCAAGCCATGCTTATTGAGCCTTAACTCCTTGTCACTCTACTATAAAAATATTAGCTAGTGCCCTATGTACCGGCACAACTGCTATAGGATAAAAAGAATGAGTCGTAGATAGCTGGATTCTGTATATGAATTTCCCCGTTATTCTCGTCTCTGGACTCTCTTGGAGTTGGCTAAGTTATAAGTATGGTGGGTTCCGGGTGCAAGCTCGGGCACTGGTTTGTCGCACCCGGGGCACTATAAGGACCGGTCTGCGGGATCTGTTGCAAAGCACTTCCGTACCAACCACAAGTCTAATGGGTAAGTCCTAACTGGAAGTATGGAATATTCCGGCTCAATGCACCATAGAGGAGGGGGCAAGGGGCAAGCCTGCGGGCGACTTGTACCGACGAGGCTCAAGGGGGGGTATGGTGGGGCTCCGATGCGTCGGGACATCATATGAAACCCATAAGAGGGTGCTGTTGAGTCGGGGAGGACTATATGGAAGGTTTTGGCACGAGTTCCCGTGAAATGGGTCATCTCGTTACACTTCGGTGTAGGTGATGAGTGTGTGCCTTGTGGGTACAGTGGTACATCTCTGATCAGAGTAATTCAATCTTTTCGAAAAGCCGAGCCCACGGTCAAGGGCGGGTTGTGTGACTACTCGTAGTTAGTTTACAATTGTTTGATGGTTCAAGTTATTCATGGCACGTAAGGACTGTTGAGCGAGGTGGGGCTGACTGTACCCCTCGAGTTAGAAGATGATGATGCACACACACATGTTTACTTTTCCGTACTAATTAATTTGCCCACATTTAAAGCTTTACAATTATGCTGCTTCCGCTAAATTAGCCACTATCTCCCTTGTTATTACCTTGCATTATATTTGCATTCGGTGGCTTGCTGAGTACATCTGTACTCACCCCGTTGACTTACAACATCAGAGCCCGTCTACTACGAGGAGGATGAAGGTCTGGAGTAGCGACCCAGTCAAGGCGAGACTGGAAGGAGGCGTTCATCTAGGACCCTTATTTTATTAGTTTCTCTTCACCTTTATTCACTTTTGTATTAATACAGTCTACGAACCGTGAATGATTGCCCATATTGTACGTGGTCGCATGATGAACGTCTTGTTTTATTGATTTTCTATGGAATTTCAATAAAGTCCTGATTTATTAAATCGGGGCGCGACAGGATAAGCCAGAGATAAAGACCCTTATCCTGAGAGAAGCCCATGAGACATTGTACTCCATTCATCCCGGCAGTACCAAGATGTACCAGGACCTGAGGGAACGTTATTGGTGGGTCAGCATGAAAAGAGAGATTGCACAGTTCGTCGCCGAATGTGACACCTGCAGAAGAGTAAAAGCTGAACATCAGAGACCTGCAGGATTGTTACAACCACTTAAGGTGCCTGAATGGAAGTGGGAAGAGATCAGTATGGATTTCATCACCGGATTACCAAAGACCCAACTTGGGTATGATTCTATTTGGGTGATCATCGATCGGCTTACGAAAGTAGCACATTTCATAGCCGTCAAGACGACCTTTAGTGGCCCTAAGCTTGCAGAACTATACATGGCCCGGATCGTATGTCTTCATGGAGTGCCCAAGAAGATAGTATCCGACAGAGGAAGTCAGTTTACCTCTCGTTTCTGGAAGAACCTTCAAGAGGAGATGGGCACGAGATTGAATTTCAGTACCGCCTACCACCCTCAGACAGATGGACAAACAGAGAGGGTGAATCAGATATTGGAGGATATGCTTCGGGCATGTGTCTTGGATTTTGGAGCCACTTGGGACAAGAGCTTGCCGTACGCTGAGTTTTCGTACAACAACAGCTATCAAGCCAGCCTTCAGATGTCTCCTTTTGAAGCCCTATATGGACGTAAGTGCAGGACGCCTCTACTTTGGGACCAAACTGGTGAATCCCAAGTATTCGGAACAGACATTCTTCGTGAAGCTGAAGAGAAGGTATGGATCATCAGAGACCGACTCAAGACAGCCCAATCACGACAGAAGAGCTACGCAGACAATCGTCGCCGAGACCTAGCCTTTGAAGAAGGAGATCATGTTTACCTTCGAGTTACGCCTCTCCGTGGTACTCAACGGTTTAACATGAGAGGAAAGTTGGCCCCTCGATATGTTGGACCATTTCCCATTGTTCGACGCCAAGGCGAAGTTGCATATCAGTTGGAATTACCGCCCTCATTGGCTGGAGTACATGACGTGTTTCACGTATCCCAACTCAAGAAGTGTCTTCGCGTCCCAACAGATCAAGTGGACCTACAGCAGTTGGATGTTCAAGAGGATCTGACCTATGTGGAAAAGCCGGTCAAGATATTAGAAGTCAAAGAAAGGACCACGAGGAGTCGGGTCATCCGCTTCTGCAAAGTGCAGTGGAGCAATCACCCTGTAGAGGAAGCTACATGGGAAAAAGAAGATGAACTCAAAGCACAGCATCCTGAGTTATTCGAGGATTGATCCGAATCTCGAGGATGAGATTCTCTGTAAGGGGGATAGGATTGTAACACCCCAAGAAATAAAAACAAATAAAATAAAAGAAAAATATTATTTAAATCATTTCTGGATTTATTTATTAAAGGAAAATCATATAAGAACCCAAATAAAGCCAAACAGGGACAAATACTCAAAATATGGACCTGAAAATTTTATGAGATGAACTAGTGCCCAAGATATAATTTTAGGAATTTTTACAAATTTTTACCAACAGTGATTCAACCCTTAATCAAATAAATGAATTACTGGAATTATTTTAAATCGAAAAAGATATTAAAACCTTAACGGGCCTCAACCTCCAAACCACCCCGAGCCCGGCCCAATCCAAACCATGGGCCACTGACATGTAGGACCCGCCTGTCGGCGCGTTCCCCCGCCTCTCTCTCCCGCCCGCGCCTCGCCCCGGCCCCACTTGGCAGCCTCCGGCGCCCGCCTTTCACCCACCGACCGCTCGGGCCTGCCTGTCGGCGCTCGTTTTCCCCCTCGACCTCTGACAGGTGGAGCCCACCTGTCAGGATCGTCTTCCTCGTTGGAAGGGGATCCCCTTTCCTCCCCGCCGGCGATCTCCTTCCTTTTTTCGCCGCCGGCCGCCCGCATTCGTCTGGATTCGCCTCGGATCACCTTCCCCAACCGCTGATGATCTCCTTCCATATAAACCCGACGCGTTTTACCGTGTATAGAAGCTCGGCCGTGAGTTAGGAAACCCTCACCGGAGTTCTTGGAAACCCTCGGTTCCCTTCCCTCCTTACGCCGGCGAGCCCCTATAAATAACCCCCTTCGGCCACCGCCCTCAGCCACACCGCCTAAACCCGAGCTAAAGCACTCCAAAGCGCTCCCTCTCGATTTTAGGCTCCTCTCCCCTGCTCCACCTCCGGCGAGGCATCGCCGTCGACCCCGGCCTCCTCCGCCCTAGCCACCGCCACCGACAAGACCGCCGGAACCCGTACGTCATCGGCCACCACTCCGTCGGTCGTGAAGACCATCGGATCGCCGTCGCCGTCGAGCACCCGAGACCTCCCCGCCGTCTACCATCGCCGTCGTCGCCGTCCGTCGCCCATCTTCACCGCTGAAGGTATCATCGTGACCCCCATCACCTCCGCGTTCCATTTCTGGCCCTAGCTAGGCACGTAGGCGCTCGCCGCCGCCGCCGTGGTCGCACCCGAGCCCGCCGTCGCCGGAGACGAAGGGGGTACGTGCCCCCTTACGACCGTGCCGTGCCGGAAGGCATCGTGGCCGTCCGATCATGATCGGAGGGCTACGATTAAATCCCTTCGGGATTTAATCAGGGCCCTCGGATCTGATTGAAGAGGTATCATGCGCTCTCGGCCGTCGATCGCAACTTAAAGCACTGGAGCGATCTGGTGCGTCCACGCGTACCCCTTCGCTCCGTTTTAATCTGAGCCGTCCGTTTTCACTTAAACGAAACCGCCTCGCGCCTGGCCGCTTGATCTGGATCGGACGATCCAGATTGGTTCGATCCACGTGCACAGTGGCACGGTCCACCGTGGGCCTGGCTCACCGTGGACCAGAGCCCATTTTCTGGTTTTAAACAAAATTCAGAAAATAGTTTAAACTTCAAAAATTCATATCTTGCTCATTTTAATTCCAAATTTCACCATTCAAATTTTGTTAAATCCAGAATAATATTCTCTACACATTAATGCCATAAAAACAGTATGTTACTATTACCCAAAATATTTTTAACAAATAAAAGAATAAAAACCCCTTAGGGATAAATTGTTAATTCAGCAAAATAAATTAGAAAAAGCCCTAAGAAATTAAGTTTACTGTTTATTCACCAAACATCAGAATATTAAAACCTTATTCCACATAATAAAACCCACAAATGTGTATGTTTAGTATTTGGTGAATTTTTGTCTGTTTATTGAATGTACTGTTAATTTTTTCCGTATCGAGAAGACTACGAGTTCATCGAGGAGCAGGAGTTCTACCCCGAGGTTCCTCCATCACCATTTGCTGATCAAGGCAAGTCATCGACCACCTCTGTGGAAACAGTTGATCATAATTGAGCCCATGTTTTAATAAATTATCGCTATAACCCATAGGTTAATATTGCATTAGTCCAATATTCAAGCCTTACACTTATATTTATTAGATCCCCGTCCTTGTGTGCAAACCCAAGCCATGCTTATTGAGCCTTAACTCCTTGTCACTCTACTATAAAATTATTAGCTAGTGCCCAATGTACCGGCACAACTGCTATAGGATAAAAAGAATGAGTCGTAGATAGCTGGATTCTGTATATGAATTTCCCCGTTATTCTCGTCTCTGGACTCTGTTGGAGTTGGCTAAGTTATAAGTATGGTGGGTTCCGGGTGCAAGCTCAGGCACTGGTTTGTCGCACCCGGGGCACTATAAGGACCGGTCTGCGGGATCTGTTGCAAAGCACTTCCGTACCAACCACAAGTCTAATGGGTAAGTCCTAACTGGAAGTATGGAATACTCTGGCTCGATGCACCATAGAGGAGGGGGCAAGGGGCTAGCCTGCGGGCGACTTGTACCGACAAGGCTCAAGGGGGGTATGGTGGGGCTCCGATGCATCGGGACACCATATGAAACCCATAAGAGGGTGCTGTTGGGTCGGGGAGGACTATATGGAAGGTTTTGGCACGAGTTCCCGTGAAATGGGTCATCTTGTTACACTTTGGTGTAAGTGATGAGTGCGTGCCTTGTGGGTACAGTGGTACATCTCTGATCAGAGTAATTTAATCTTTTCGAAAAGCCGAGCCCACGGTCAAGGGCGGGGGTTGTGTGACTACTCGCAGTTAGTTTACAATTGTTTGAATGGTCGAGTTATTCATGGCACGTAAGGACTGTTGAGCGAGGTGGGGCTGACTGTACCCCTCGAGTTAGAAGATGATGATGCACACACATGTTTACTTTTCCGTACTAATAAATTGCTCACATTTAAAGCTTTAAAATTATGCTGCTTCCGCAAAACTAGCCACTATCTCCCTTGTTATTACCTTGCATTATATTTGCATTCGGTGGCTTGCTGAGTACATCTGTACTCACCCCGTTGACTTACACCATCAAAGCCAGTCTACTATGAGGAGGATGAAGGTCTGGAGTAGCGACCCAGTCAAGGCGAGACTGGAAGGAGGCGTTCATCTAGGACCCTTATTTTATTAGTTTCTCTTCACCTTTATTCACTTTTGTATTAATGCGGTCTACGAACCGTGAATGATTGCCCGTATTGTACGTGGTCGCATGATGAACGTCTTGTTTTATTGATTTTCTATGGAATTTCAATAAAGTCCTGATTTATTAAATCGGGGCGCGACACATCCCGCCAAGGATTGGGATGTGTTCTTATGCAAGATGGAAAAATTATCTCTTATGCCTCTCGTCAGTTGAGACCTCATGAGTTGAACTACCCGACCCATGATTTGGAATTAGCCGCTGTGGTACACGCCCTTAAGATTTGGAGGCATTATTTGGTTGGAAATCGCTGTGAGATTTTTACGGACCACAAGAGTCTGAAGTACATCTTCACACAGCTAGACCTTAACCTGAGGCAAAGACGATGGTTGGAGCTAATAAAGGACTATGAATTAGGTATTCACTACCACCCCGGAAAAGCAAATGTGGTAGCTGATGCATTAAGTCGCAAGGGATATTGCACAGCCATGATGATTCAAGAACACGCACCATTGTTATGTAAAGAGATGGAAAAGATGAATCTCGGGTTGACCACCGGAGCATACTTAGCAACCTTGGAGACTCAACCTGTCCTGTTCGAACAAATCCGAGAAGCTCAGTCAGAAGACCCGGATATAGCAGCCATCAGGAAGAACATGAGGCAAGGAAAAGCCCCAGGATTTTCAAAGGACGAGAATGGCACCATATGGTTTGGAACCCGGATATGTGTGCTGGATAAGCCGGAGATAAAGACCCTTATCCTGAGAGAAGCCCACGAGACGTTGTACTCCATTCATCCCGGTAGTACCAAAATGTACCAAGACCTGAAGGAACGTTATTGGTGGGTTAGTATGAAGAGGGAGATTGCACAGTTCGTCGCCGAATGTGACACCTGTAGAAGAGTAAAAGCTGAACATCAGAGACCTGCAGGATTGTTACAGCCACTTAAGGTGCCTGAATGGAAGTGGGAAGAGATCGGTATGGATTTCATCATCGGACTACCAAAGACCCAATTTGGGTATGATTCTATTTGGGTGATCATCGATCGGCTTACGAAAGTAGCACATTTCATAGCCGTCAAGACAACCTTTAGTGGTCCTAAGCTTGCAGAACTATACATGGCCCGCATCGTGTGTCTTCATGGAGTGCCCAAGAAGATAGTGTCCGAGAGAGGAAGTTAGTTTACCTCTCGTTTCTGGAAGAACCTTCAAGAGGAGATGGGCACGAGATTGAACTTCAGTACTGCCTACCACCCTCAGACGGATGGACAAACGGAGAGGGTAAATTAGATATTGGAGGATATGTTACGGGCATGTGTCTTAGATTTTGGAGCCACTTGGGACAAGAGCTTACCATACGCTGAGTTCTCGTACAACAACAGCTATCAAGCAAGTCTTTAGATGTCTCCTTTTGAAGTCCTATATGGACGTAAGTGTCGAACGCCCCTACTTTGGGACCAAACTGGTGAATCTCAAGTGTTCGGAACGGACATTCTTCGTGAAGATGAAGAGAAGGTACGGATCATCAGAAACCGACTCAAGACAGCCCAATCATGACAGAAGAGCTACGCAGACAATCGACGCCGAGACCTAGCCTTTGAGGAGATCATGTCTACCTTCGAGTTACGCCTCTCCGTGGTACTCAACGATTTAACATGAGAGGAAAGTTGGCCCCTCGATATGTTGGACCATTTCCCATTGTTCGACGCCAAGGCGAAGTTGCTTATCAGTTGGAATTACCGCCCTCATTGGCTGGAGTACATGACGTATTTCACGTATCCCAACTCAAGAAGTGTCTTCGCGTCCCGACAGAGCAAGTGGACCTCCAGCAGCTGGATGTTCAAGAGGATCTGACCTATGTGGAAAAGCCTGTTAAGATATTGGAGGTCAAAGAAAGGATAACCAGGAGTCGGGTCATCCGCTTCTGTAAAGTGCAGTGGAGCAATCATCCGGTAGAGGAAGCTACATGGGAAAAAGAAGATGAACTCAAGGCACAACATCCTGAGCTATTCGAGGATTGATCCGAATCTCGAGGACGAGATTCTCTGTAAGGGGGATAGGATTGTAACACCCCAAGAAATAAAAACAAATAAAATAAAAGAAAAATATTATTTAATCATTTCTGGATTTATTTATTAAAGAAAAATCCTAAAAGAGCCCTTATAAAGCCAAACAGGGAGAAATATTCAAAATATGGACTTGAAAATTTTATGGGATGAACCAGAGACCAAAATATAATTTTAGGAATTTTTCCAAATTTTTATCAACAGAGATTCAATCCTTAAAAAATAAATGAATTACTAGAATTGTTTTAAATCAGAAAATATTTATAAATCCTAATGGGCCTCAACCCCCAATCTACCCCAAGCCCAGCCCAGTCCAGTCTTGAGCCAATGACAGGTGGGACCCAGGTGTCGGCGCTCCCTCCCACTTCTCTCTCCCGCCCGCGCCCGCCTCGGCCCCACTGGTCAGCCTCTCCTCCTTCGCGTTCGCCCTCTGACATGCGTGGCCCGCCTGTCGGCGCTCCCTTTCCCATTCGCTCGCTGACAGGTGGAGCCCACCTGTTAGATTCGTCTTCCTCCTTGGAAGGGGATCCCCTTTCCTTTCTCCGGTGATCTCCTTCAGATTCCCTGCCGCTGGCCGCCCGATCCCGCCCGATCGACCCCGGATCACCTTCCCTTGTCGCCACCGCTCCCCTTCCATCTATGGCCGACGCATTTTCACGCTTATGGAAAGCTTACCGAAGCTTTTGGTAACCCTCGCCGGAGCTCTCGGGAACCTTTCGGTTCCTTGCCTTATGGACGCCGGCGACCCCCTATAAAAACCCCCCACGGCCACCGCCCTCAGCCCACACTCACACCGCCCTCCCCGAGCGAAAGCCGAGCGCCGTCGCCCTCTTTTCGGTCTTAGGTCCTGCTCCACCTCCGGTCGCCGATCGTCGTCGATCCCGGCCCCCACCGCCCTAGCCGTCGCCACCGTTGTGATCACCAGAGCCCACCCGTCCTCGGCCGCCCCTCGGTTGGCCGTGGAACCCGCCAGATCACCGTCGCCGACGACCACCCGAGAAGACCTCACCGTCTACCCTCGCCGTCCGTCGCCCGTCGTCGCCACCGAAGGTATGGCCGAGACCGTCTCGACCTCCTCTTTCCATTTTTGGTCCTAGCTAGGCCCCTAGGCCCTCGCCGCCGCCGTCGTAGCCGCACCCGAGCCCGCCGTCGCCAGAGACGAAGGGTACATGGCCCCTTTTCGCGCGTGCCGTGCCGGATTGAATCCTGGCCGCACGATCGCAATCGAAGCGCCTACGTTTAATTCCTTCGGGATTTAATCACAGCCGTAGATCTGGTCAAAGGGGTACAGGGAAATCACAGCCATCGATCGCTATTTAAACCCCTGGATCGATCTCGTGCGTCCACGCGTACCCCTTCGCCCGTTTTAATCTCAGCCATTCAATCTCATTAAACTCACCCGCCTCGCATCTGGCCGCTGGATCCAGATCCAACGGTCCAGGTCGCTCGAGTCCACGCGCACAGTCCAGGTCGCTCTAAAACTTAACTTTTAATATTATTAAAAGTAACACCAGAATAATAAAGCTCAAATCACATATCTAGATCATAAAATTTGTATGATTTTTACGTATCGAGAAGGCTACGAGTTTGTCGAGGAGCAGGAGTTCTACCTCGAGGTTCCTCCATCCCCATTTGCTGATCAAGGCAAGTCATCGACCACCTCTGTGGAAACAGTTGATCATATTTGAGCCCATGTTTTAATAAAATATCGCTATAACTCATAGGTTAATATTTCATTAGTAAAATATCAAAGCCTTACACTTATATTTATTAGATCCCCGTCCTTGTGTGCAAACCCAAGCCATGTTTATTGAGCCTTAACTCCTTGTCACTCTACTATAACGATATTAGCTAGTGCCCAATGTACCGGCACAACTGCTATAGGATATAAAGAATGAGTCGTAGATAGATGGATTCTGGTATATGAAATACCCCGTTATTCTTGTCTCTGGACTCTGTTGGAGTTGGCTAGGTTATAAGTATGGTGGGTTCCGGGTGCAAGCTCGGGCATTGGTTTGTCGCACCCGGGGCACTATAAGGACCGGTCTGCGGGATCTGTTGCAAAGCACTTCCGTACCAACCACAAGTCTAATGGGTACGTCCTAACTGAAAGTATGGAATACTCCGGCTCAATGCACCATAGAGGAGGGGGCAAGGGGCAAGCCTGCGGGCGATTTGTACCGACGAGGCTCAAGGGGGGGTATGGTGGGGCTCCAATGTGTCGGGACACCATATGAAACCCATAAGAGGGTGCTGTTGAGTCAGGGAGGACTATATGGAAGGTTTTGGCACGAGTTCCCGTGAAATGGGTCATCTCGTTACACTTTGGTGTAAGTGATGAGTGCGTGCCTTGTGGGTACAGTGGTACATCTCTGATCAGAGTAAAATCAATCTTTTCGAAAAGCCGAGCCCACGGTCAAGGGCGGGTTGTGTGACTACTTGTAGTTAGTTTACAATTGTTTGAATGGTTGAGTTATTCATGGCATGTAAGGACTGTTGAGCGAGGTGGGGCTGACTGTACCCCTCGAGTTAGAAGATGATGATGCATACACATGTTTATATTTCAGTACTAATAAATTGTTCACATTAAATTGCTTTACAAATTACTCGCTTCCGCAAAACTAGCCACTATCACCCTTGTTATTATCTTGCATTGTATTTGCATTCGGTGGCTTGCTGAGTACATCTGTACTCACCCCGTTGACTTACAACATCAGAGCCCATCTACTACGAGGAGGATGCAGGTCTGGAGTAGCGACCCAGTCAAGGCGAGACTAGAAGGAGGCGTTCATCTAGGACCTTTATTTTATTAGTTTCTCTTCACCTTTATTCACTTTTGTATTAATGCGGTCTACGAACCGTGAATGATTGCCCGGATTGTACGTGGTCGCATGATGAACGTCTTGTTTTATTGATTTTCTATGGAATTTCAATAAAGTCCTGATTTATTAAATCGGGGCGCGACATATATTCACCCAGCTATCAAGGATTATGACTTAGGCATCCACTACTATCCAGGCAAGGCAAATGTGGTGGCCGATGCTTTAAGTCGGAAGGGATACTGCAATGCCCTCACGGTACGCGATCAAGCCCCCCAGCTATACCGAGAAATGGAAAGGTTGAACCTAGGAATCACTACTAGAGAGTACCTCGTCGTACTAGAGGCAAGGCTTATTCTAATGGACCAAATCTATGAAGCGCAGAAAGAAGACCCCGACATAGCAGATATCCAGAAGAATATGAGGAAGGGAAAAGCCCCAGGCTTCTCCGAAGATGAAATCAGCACTATATGGTTCGGAAACCGGCTATGTGTGCCCAACTAGCTAGAGCTAAAGGTCCTTATCCTTAAGGAAGCCCATGAGACCCTATACTCCATACATCCCGAGAGTACTAAAATGTACCATGACTTGAAGGATAAGTATTGGTGGGTCAGTATGAAGAGGGAAATCTCTGAATATGTAGCCAGATGTGATACTTGTCAGCGAGTCAAGGCAGAACACTAGAGACCTACCAGTTTATTGAAGCCCCTCGGGGTCCCCGAATAGAAGTGGGAAGAGGTAGGGATGGACTTCATCACTGGACTTCCCAAAACCCAAGCCGGGTATGACTCCATTTGGGTGATCATTGATCGGCTCACCAAGGTAGCTCATTTCATCCCCGCCAAGACGACTTATAGTGGCCCAGAGCTAGAGGAATTATACATGGCCTAGATCGTATGTTTACACGGAGTCCCAAAGAAGATAGTATCTGATCGAGGTAGCCAGTTCACCTCCAAGTTCTGGAAGAATCTTCGGGAAGAGATCGACACCCTACTAAACTTTAGTACGGCGTACCACCCATAGACAGATGGTCAGACTAAAAGGGTAAACTAGATACTACAAGACATGCTCAGAGCCTACGCCACAGATTTTGGTGGAATGTGGGACAAGAGCTTGCCCTATGCAGAGTTCTCATACAACAACAGCAATCAAGTCAGTTTACAGATGTCCCCTTTTGAGGCGTTGTATGGACGTAGGTGCCGAACACCGCTACTATGGGATCAAACTAGTGAATCTCAGTTGTTCTAAACGAACATTCTGCGAGAGGCCAAAGCGAAAGTCAAGATCAACATAGACCGGTTAAAGATAGCATAGTCCCTCCAAAAGAGTTATGCCGACAATCGATGCAAAGATTTGGCATTCGAGGAAGGCGATTATGTCTATCTTCGAGTCACTCCCCTCCGAGGCACTCAAAGGCTCAACATGAAGGGAAAGTTAGCTCCCCATTATGTTGGTCCCTTTTCGATTATCCGCCGGCAAGGAGAAGTTGCATATCAGTTGGAGCTACCATCCTCCTTACCCGGAGTACATGATGTATTTCACGTCTCATGAACAGATCTTCAGCAACTTGACATCCAAGGAGACTTGACCTATATCAAAAAGCCCATCCAGATCCTAGAGGTCAAGGAAAGAGTAACCAGGAATCAAGTAGTATTTTTCTGCAAGGTTCAGTGGAGTAACCACCCCGTCGAAGAGGCCACATGGGAAAAAGAGGAAGACATGAAAGCCCAATACCCGGAGCTATTCTAGGAGATTCTCTATAAGGGGATAGGTTTGTAACAGCCCAAATTTCCAAAGGTAAAAATAAAATTTATAAATATACTTTTCTAGAAAAAGGATTATTTTTGAATTTCTTTAAAGCTGAAAATGGCCAAATAAATAAATATCTAGATAAATAGTCCAAACCAAGGTCTCAGAAAATTATATTATGATCTTAAGACCAATATATATTGTTGAGAATTTTTACAGATTTTTAGAACCCTTGCAAGTAGCTCATAATTTTTAAACTATTTTTAGCAATTATTTTTATTCAGAAATGAATTTAAATAGTATTGGGTCGTCCCCTCCATTTCTCTCTATTCAGCCTCCCAGCTCGTTCACCCACGAAACTCTCACTAACACGTGGACCCCGCCTGTCGGCGCTCTCAACCTCACGCCCGAGCTTAGGCCCACCTGTCAGCCTCCTCCCCCTCTCTCTGTGTGCGCCCTGGCCCACCTGTCACCGCCGACCGTTGTGCCCTCACACCCCTCTACTGTCGCTGACCGGTGGAGCCCACTTGTCACCTTCGTCTTCTCGTGACCTTGTGCCCCTGAGATCCCCAGCCGCCGCCCTAACTCCTGAATCTACCTTCGCCGGCCCCCTCCACTCGAATTGATGCCCGACCTTTATTCACCTTAACGCCGACGATCGTTTCCCCCTCGGATCCCCTCACATTAAGCACCACGACATCGTAATTTCCCGCGTAAACCACCTCGTCGGAGTTTAATTTCCCTGTTGGCTTTCATGGCTCATGACCCCCCTTCACTGCCCGACGCCCTAAAAAAGCCCCCCCTCCAGCCGTCGTGTTCAGCCCTCACACTCGCGTAAGACCCGCACGATTAGAGCCCCCACATTGCATTTTTGAACCACCGCCCTGCTCGCCCTCCAGTCACCGCTTGCCGTCGCCGGAGTCCACCATCTACCTCACCGCTGACCTCGTTGTGACCGCCATCGACCTCGTTCTGACCGCCGTCGCCTCCCCCGACACCAGCTAACCCTCTGTCCTCGTTGAAGACCGCCGGAACACCATACCCACCGACGACCCGAACCACTTCACCACCCTCGCTCGTCGTCGGCCATGACCCGTCGACACCGAGCCACCGCACCGGTACCATTGAGTTCCTCTCGTTGCTCTGATTCCATTTCTGACGTCATTAAGTAGCCTTAGCCTTCACCGTCGCCGCTAGCCCGCCGCCACCCCTTTGTCGTCACCGGAGAAGACGACCGACATAGTTAATTACCCATGCCATGTCAGATTTGATCACCGCCATTCTATCAGGCATGAACGATCAAGATTAAAACCCGAACGGATTCGATCTGGGCCGTCCGTCTGATCGAACTGGTACCGAGCGCTCTCAGCCATCCGATTTCATTTCATCACACCGCCTCCACCACGTGCGTCCAATCATGATCCAACAACGATCCGCGCTCCTGTCCACAGCACAATACGTGGGTTCACGATGGACTCGGTTTACCGTGGACTAGCGCCTGATTTAAAATTTAAATAAATTCTAGAAATTGCTTTAAACTTCAAAAATTCATATCTTCTTCAAATTAGATCCAAATTTGGCCATTCAAATTTTATAAAATTTATCTTTTTATTCCCTTCATGTTCATCCAATAAAATTCATTTGTTTATACAGAAATTCTATATGGTTTTAAATTGGAATTAAAATTTGAACTTCAAAAATTCATAACTCCTGGGAATTAACTCTATAATTTGCCATTCAAATTTCAGAAAGTTTATCTTTTTATTATCTACATGTTTACCTAATAAAATTTGTATGATTGTACTATTTATTCTATTGTTTTAATTATTTATTCTTCTCGTTTTACGTACCTAGAAGAATACGACCTCGTCGAGGAGCCCGAGTATTTTCCCAAGGTTCCACCTTCATCATTTGCATAACAAGGCAAGTCGTCACCCCTATTTTTGAGCATATCGAACCCAGTTTTTAATTAAATATCGCTAAAATCCATAGGTTATAATTGCATTAGTCTAATCAAATTCCCTACAATATATTTATCAGATCCCCGACCTTGATGTGCAAACCTACACCATGCTATCGAGCCTGAACTCCTTGTCACCATGATACTTACTATATTAGAAGTGTACAATGTATTGACACAACTGCTATAGGATTAAAAACGAGTCGTAGATACTTTGGTTCTATTATATGATCCCCTATGATTTTCTCTCCCCTTGGAATTCCTGTGACTTGGGTCATTTGGACACACTGCGGTGTGCAGGAATGAGTGCCTTGTGGGTAGAGTGGTACACCTCTGATCAGAGTCTAAATCTTTTTGAAAAGCCAAGCCCACGGTCAAGGGCAGGTTGCGTGACATCCCACAGTTAGTATATGTTTGATAAGTGTTGCATGTTGATTGGTCATGTAAGGACCATTGAGCAAAGGAGAGATTACTGTACTCCTCGAGTTAGAAGATGTTGCATCACCCATGATTTAATTATTCTGTATGATTAAACCCGACTCACATTAAAGGCTGCAAGATAAAAATGTACTTTTATGTACTTTAAACCAATACCTTTTCTTGTTATTACCTTGCATTATTATTGCATTTCTCGGTGCCTTGTTGAGTACTTTTGTACTCATACCCGTTGGAAAACCCACTTCAGAGACAACGTACTATGACGAGGATGGTCTGGAGTAGCGACCTAGTCAAGGACACAATCCTAGAGGAGATGTTCATCTAGAATATTATTTTTTTAGTTTCTTTTATATTAACACTTGTGTGATAATGTGGTTTGCGAACCACGAATGCTTGTCGTATGCGTGTTGTCATGTTATGAACATCTCGTGATTAATGATTTTCCTTGGAATTTCAATAAAGTATGGAATTGTTAAATTTTGGGTGCCACACCATCCATCCTTTCTCTTGACTTCCTCTCATATTTTTCAATCAATCCCGAGGAGGTGACGCCACTGTTAGTTCACCTACTTTTCTTTGAGTGCCGGTCGTCAGCGTGGTGTGCATGCACCATGTTGACTGGGAAGGGATGGCCATTGATGTTCATTGGCTTCTTCCTGTCATCGAACTTGATTCGGCCTTGCTCCATAGACGATTGGATCTGTTGTCTAAACACTTTGCATTCGTTAGTATGGTGAGACGGGGAGTTGTGCCACTTACAATACTTCTTTTTCTTTAGTTCATCGATGGGTGGTATCACTTGGTTAGGTGGCAACTGGATGTTCTTTTCTTTGAGTAGTAGATCGAATATCCTATCGGCCTTGCTGATGTTAAAATCATACTTCTCTTCTTTGTCAGTTGGCTTCACCAATGGACATGTGTTATGTTTCTTGTTTCTGGTCCATTTGGCCAAACAGACCTCTGCGTCGGACCCGTTGTCCTCATCGTAGTCCGAATGAGACACATGAGCATATGTCACCTTCTTTTGATACATGTCCCTTTTCGCTTCTTGGAATCGGCTCTCATGGGCTGATACCCATTGTACAAGGTGTGAGAGGCTCTCGAATTCCTGTGATGAGAATCTCTCCTTTATCGGATTCAGGAGCCCCTGGAACGCTAATTCTACCAATTGCACATCATTGAGGTTAAAGCTATAGCATCTGTTCCTCACGTCGTGAAACCTCTACACGTAATCATGGACCGACTCATCCATCTTCTGCTTCACCATCGTCAAATTAGTGAGCTTCATCTCGTGTATGCTGGTGAAGAAATATTTATGAAACTTCTTTTCCAGGTCTACCCATCCTCTAATAGAGTTCACTCGTAGTGATGAGAACCATGTGAAGGCTGATCCTAACAGCGATAGTGGGAGGAAATGCTTCTTCAGCCTATGCCTCACCACACTGGGTGAGAAAATGGTTAATGTGCTCACTTGTGGAGTCCGAGTCCTACCCCAAGAATTTGGTGAAGTCGGGGACCTTGTATCGATTTAGCAGTGACACCCAATCGAACCACTTCGGGTACGGTCACTGATACATGTAGGTTTGATCATTAGGATTGAGCTTGAACTGATCTCGAATCACCTTAGTAATTCGGTTCACCTAGTCGTCTTCTTGCTGGTTCGACGTGCGATATCGATCAGTTGTTAGGGGCTGTTGATACTGATCCAGCCGAACAACGTTATATCTCTGTTCTTCATTGGAGTAGGGCGGTGCTCCATAGTATGTAGTCTGGTGGTACCCTTGAGGAATGCCATCGGGTGGCCCCCTTGGTGGCACAAGATCTGGCAGCATGTTCCTGGTGATTCCATACACGGGCTAAGGTACCTCTTGCCTAATTGGCCCTTACGGCGCGGCCGAAGGTTGAGATGGTGGTGCACACCTATCGAAGGGGTACGTATTCTGAGATGGGTCCTATCTACCCAGCCATTGGATCATAGGCTTAGGTAATGGGGCCATCACATTAGCTTCTTGCCCAAACGAAGTGTTTGGTGGGCCCTATCTTATCGACCCTTGTGGTGGTGGCATCGACTGATTGTGCTGAGGGTTTTGCAGTAGGTGCCAATGATTGGTCGATAAGTACACCAGGCCCTATGCCGACTCTTGAGAAATGATTCCATCAATAGTCTTCTTGATCAACTCGTGCAAGGTATTAACCAATACCTCAGACTAATTGATGAGAGCGTGATGTAGAGCGTTATCGATGGCTTCTTGAAAAGTGACATGTGGAATTTCGATTTGTTGAGGAATCTCACCGGTTGTGGCTGGCCTAGGCAATTGACTCCTCTGGATAGGACCAGATCGAGTCATGTCGAAGGCGTCGAGGCACAATTTCTTGTAGTTTTCCACGTGATCCAGTACCTCCGCTCTCTGTTCGTCGGTCAAAGCATCCATGGTGACCAGCATGATGTTATTATCGTTGATTTCGTCCGCCATGGATGAGTGCTCTGAAAAAGTGTCCCACCGGGTATGCCAAAAAGCGTGTTGGTGTATTTTTTGGGCACACATGTGGACTGGGAGATCTGCTTAACTCTAGTGCAGGTCATATAATCTTAGAAGAAAAAAGTTTTGAGCGTGCCAATCAGTTTGACCCTGCAATTGATAAGGAATCATAAAAAATAACATTAGTAGCAATTTTTATCGGCTATCGAGCCGATGACAGTGGCAAGAATAGAATAAGCAAGAATGAGCGCTCCCATCGGCCATGGGGCCGATGACCACACCCACGCTATTGGGCTGAACACTCTATCGCCCGATAGGATAGCATCTTTGTGCAACAAGGTTGATGAGTATCTCCCAGACGCGGATGGGATATAGTATGGAAACAAAGGTAACCTATCGTCTTGTACTCCGATAGAAACTAAAACAAGCATACCAAACAACATATTCATATCATTAAATCACCATAACTACAAGATCGGACCTAACCGAGACAGTCTCTAATCACGATAAGTCAATAACACTTTAACACATCACACATACTTCATTTAGATGAATGGTACATAGCATGAACATGATACAATAATTCAAGATATCAGACTTAATCGATGAAGCCTTAAACTATGACACCTAATTCACATCAATCTAAGAGATCAAAACTAGTGCAACCTTAGACCTAGCAAAATATACCAAAATAAACCCAGCAATCACACCAATCACACTGATACCTCAAGAGATCGATACGATGCTGCCTCGAAGAATAAACCTTAACTGATGTGTATGTAAACCTAGCTAATTAGATACATATTTATAGTCTGGAGACTTGTCGTCCAAGTAATCTACCTTGTAACCGATTCTGGATCATCTTTATCTTCTCTCACCTTTGACCACCTTTGATCGAACCCTTTTTTGACTTCTGTTTACAGTGCGACATTCTTGGTGGGCCTAGGCTCTACTAAATCTTTGCATCAACAAACATATGGAGGGCTAAATAGAAGGAGCTACAAATGAGGTTCGGTACATTCGAGGACTCATATAATAACAAGCCTATCTATATGGACGTGGTGAAGAGGTGTAACCCTGGCATGTATTTCTCTTTCGAAGAGAAGGATGCGGTATTCTTGAAAGGTTCTAACATTTCACATCAAGTTTTCTTTGCACTCGGTACTTGCATCTGGACTTTCTAGTATTGTCGTTTTGTTCTTTGTGTGGATGTCACATTTCTAACGGGAAGTATAGAGATCAAATATTGATCTCTATTGGTTTTTACGGCAACAACCGGGTTGTGGTTCTTACGACACTTAAACATTAGGGTTCTTCAAGGCATGCCAAATGTTTGTGTGTTGCATGACCGACATGCTGGACTGAACAAGGCAGTCCAACATATAAAGTATGATTTGGAGGATCCATATCCTTGGAAGGACATTCAATCTCAGTGGTGTATGCATCATTTAGGTGCAAATTTCTTCCGTCACTTTGGGAAGGTCGTAAGGCAACAATCTACAAGTGATCTGGAACCATAGTTAGAGCTACTTTGTTATCTGCCCACCGATTATTAATAGATAGTCTACAAACAATAGAGAACGAAAATTCGATGATTCTCAGATTGGATTAAATTCGAGAATAGGGAGCATTGGTATCTACTCTATGACACTCATGGAGCAAGGTATGTCACTATGACCACCAACCTTACAGAGGTGTATAATGGGGTGATGAAGGGTATGTGATGCTTGCCTTTGGTTTCTATTGTATAGGGCATAATCTGTGGAACTACATGATATTTCGTGGATTGGCATACTACTGTTTTGTGGTGCACAAGGATGAGTGCCTTTTGGATTGTAGAAAGATTACATAGTACTTCATAGAGAAAAGTAAGAAGGTAATTCATCATCGTGCCATCAAGACAAGTTCCCGGGATCTCCATTTCGAGGTAACTTGTCAAGACAAAGCTCAAAGAGGAACAAATCGATATGTTATTGTTCATGAGTGCATGAGTGCATTGTTACCGATATTTATCATTGTAACTACAAAAAAAACCATCTCTTTACCATAAGCCATGTAGTCATGTCATGGTGGCATGCGCCACATTTGATATTCATGATAGGGTGTACTTGTCTAAATACTTCACAAAAGAGAAGGCCCTTCATACTTGGAGCGATAAACTCCGAGGGTATGGGGTTGTCAGCTCATTCACATCTCCACCAAATAGTGCACGTCGTTGGGTACCAGATTTCTAACATGTCAACTCAAAGGTGGGAAGAAGAAATACATGAAGCATTCGAAATGACATGGATGAATCGAAAGCAGGCAAGAAAAATAAGTTCTCTTTGTGCAACATAGCTAGACACACATACAAGAATTTCACAGAAGCTAGCACAAGCAGTCGAGAGCCCACATGACATACAAATTACCACGCAACACATGTTTTACATAGTCCCCAAGATGTATGTATGGTAGTTACTTTACTTTGATTGTCATGTGTTGTATCTTCCTCGCTAACAAGATTTGTCTGTTTTGCAACCTACACATAGCGGGTAACGATGATTTCTCCTATGAGCTTCTCTCCCTTATGATCGATAGGCACCACCAGTCATGAGAACTCACATCCACCGATCCGAACTAGGATGATCTTGTGTCGCTCAGAATCCGGACACCACAGTATTTCTAGAGCATCCATTCCTGATAGGTTGGGAAGTTAGTTAAGCAAGCATAATGGTCATTCTTGTTTTATTTTTATTTTTTTACATGACTAACATATTATTTGATGTAGGTTGTGCGGTGCTGGCTTACTCCCTCTAGATCAATTGGTCAAGAGAGCAACTAGTTTTCCATTCGACTGTGTTTTTATCACCATGTGGATTGACAAATGGAGGCTGGAGACACACACATTCCACCTAACTTTAGGGGAGGTGATGATTATGTTAGAGGATGTATCTTATCTACTAGGATATCCAATAGCAGACGCAACAGTTGTGCCGAACAATGTTGAGCCAGAGTGGCATGTTGACTTGCCTATGCGCTTTGCGGGCATCCATCAACTCTAGCCCCTCAGCCACCTACTACTACTGCCCCTTACCCACCTTGTCCATAGATAGTCCATCTGAGGATGACACCCCCTCCGATGTCAGCACCCCCTTTGACGCAGTCGCCATAGTATTGGTATCACCTACACCAATACTTCTATGGTCCAAGCCCATCGTTGACGGACAGCCCATAAGGACATGCCACACCTCTACCGTTGGGATATGCAGTACATGTGAGTTCAGTATTGATGGTGTTGGACCGGAAACGGCGACTAGAGGGGGGTGAATGGGAGCTTTTAAAATTTCAGGCTAAAAATAGCCTTCTATTTTAATTCAGTCTACTGCGGAACAGGCTTCGAACAGAACCTTCGAAGTTCTGGTTTGGAGGTATTTTACAGCTCAGAGAACAGACTTCGCAAGGAACAAAAGTTCGAAGCCAAGAAGACTTCGCTCCACCCACAACCCCGAAAAATAAACTCTGCTAAGTCAGTGCAGGCTCCGCACACAGGGTGCTTCGAGCAGGCTTCGCACTTCACTCTTCGCAAGAGTGGACTACCCTCTGAGGACTTCAACCAAATACTTAGCGACAGCAACTGGTGCTGGGCTTCGTACTTCGAAGAACAAAACGCACACAAAACAGACTTCGCTAAGGGCTTCGACACGAGAAGCAAAATGGGCTTCGATCAATGCTTCGCTAGTAAACAGCGAGGACTAGCCTCCAGTTACACAGAGCGAACACACACTGAAAAGCACACTTCGCACAAACACCCTTCGCCCAAACAGGCTTCGGTGCACTACTACTCGACACTAGAAATCGAAGTATGCAGCGAGGTATGCAAACAAGCTCAAGCAGGAAAAGGACACAGAAACAGGGCTTCGCTGCTTGAACAAGGAACACTAAAAATGAACTCACTGGATGAATACAAAGTATGTGGTGGCTAGTACAGGAGCTCAACAATGAATGCTCAAAGTGTTAAATGTGACCTACCCATCCCCCACTATTTATAGCCACTATTCACCCATGTGAATTGACTACTTTACCCCTAGGGTTTACATTGGTTTTGTCTCATCAGAACAGAGGGGTAAAAAAGGTAGTCTACTTTTATTTGGAGGCTTCTCTGTCAGCTTTGTAGAGGGGACAGCGTCAGCTTTTTGCAGAGCAGACACTGTCAGCCTTTACAGTCTTGGACACTTTTGAAGCCCCCCTTCGCACGCGAGGGGTGCGGTAGCTTCGGTGAGAAGCCTTGAGCCTGATGGCCTTCGCTTCACCGAAGTCAGCCTCCGATACAATGACGGTTTTGAGCAGAAGTCGTCAAAGCCCTTGGGCCTTCGCACCAACACCCTCGGAGTGGACCACCACGGCTTCGCAGCTTCTCCCAGCTCGAACTCCGTCAGTCCGTGTACCGAATCCATGCATGGCCGAAGTACCTCAAGTCAACCTCACTCCGGAGCTAGCCTCGCTCCGAAGCCTACGTCACTCCGAAGCCCCACCTTCGGAGTACCACCCTTCGAAGTCCCTCCTTAGTCCAAGGCCTCCGCATGAAGCATTCCATGAGCACTTCGTCGCAGTGTCTCTCCCCGAGCACACTCCTCGACAAGCCTCACCCGGACCATGCCTTCGATGCACCTCGACTTCTGAGACCTTCGTCGGGTAACCTTCGAGTGTCTCCCTCCGGAGCACACATCGAACACCTTGCCTCTGCTGAGGACTTGATCCACCATACTCTGAAGTCACTCCATTTGGAGTACCCTTTGAAGTGCCTCGCCTCCGAGGACTTTGTCTCGGAGTACCTTCACCCGGAGCCACGCTCCGCACTTACTGCCTTCTCCTGGTGCATCTCGACCCGAGGTCCGACCTTGACCCCTTCGTAGCCTTCGTGATAGAGCTCCCCGCTCCCCTGGCATCAAGCCTCCCGCTTAACCCAGGTTCATCTGCTACGAACCGTCCGTCGCCTCCGAAGTCCCCTGCGCACCACAGACAAGCAGACAAGTGTATCCAGAACTCCGGAGACCTCTCCGGGTTAGCAACCTTCGGCACACACTACGGTGTACCGCCCAAAGTACCGAGACCTTCGGTATAGCCAATCATCGTGTACTGTCGGACCCCTCCGACAGGCACACTCCGCTGCAACAGCTGCAGCAACCAAAGCCAACGAACCCTTCGGTGAAACAACCTCCGAACACCTTCGGAGATCCAACCTCCGAACCCCTTCGGAGGTACCCCTTCGAATCAGAGGTTAAATACTGTCAATCACTCATCACAGACTCCGAAACCAACCCTTGGTTTCTCAATCTCTCCCTTGATGAGTGCATTGACAACCAAATTCAAGTTCAAGAAAATTTGAAAAATTTCAGCACACAAGTGACCATAAAAACTCAAAAACGAGCCAAATCATGTCACTTGACAAAAAAATTTTCCTCCCCCTTTTCAAAAGCGTAAAAGCCCCTTCGGCAAAACTCCTCTTTGCAAGATAAAAACTCCCCCTGAGTTAATTTTTCCCCTTTGCGCCAGAGAACTCAACAATTTCTCCCCCTTTGGCAATGCAAGCATCAAGGAGCATGTAAAAGATGCATAGCTTTGAAATGAGCAGAATTGTAAAGACATATAAAGAAAAAATATGCCAATACTAATACCAATTATCATGTGCTCAGCTCAATCTAATATTCTCTAAAAACATGATGACATCATGTGATTTTGTCATTTTGAAATAAAAGCATCACCACTCAATCAAGGTAACTAGACAAGTAAAAACAGGGACTGCGCAAAGCTAGTCAATTTCTACTCTAGATAAACAAGTCCAGTTCAAGTGGAGCATTAAAAGCAAACTTGATGATCAATGAATTTTGTTGTGCTTTTCATAATGCCAGGGGTTATTTGTTGGTCTACCTTATACTTTCCAATCAAGCCAAGCCTAGGCATGAAAGCCATCAGAAGCTTAAGGCAGTGATTTTGGCATACACTACACTATCCCAGTTCAGACCAATGTGCAATGGTAAGCAGTCTAGAATAGAGTAGTGCGACAAACAAACCCACCTGGATCTTTTCACTTTAAGCATGCAAATCATGGAGTTTTTGATTTTAATTAAGTGAACCAATTTATTTAGCACTTGATGAATATCCATGAGTAAGTAGAACAATTTTTTCAAGTTGCAATGTTTAGCATCCAGAGAAAAGGAGTCTCGCTATCAAGCAGATAAAAGATAGCTAAAGCAGTCCTGCTAAAACATGCTAGATTCAAGACTAAGCAGTGAGCACGATTTGATTTTGAAAAGAAAACATCATGCACATTAATGTTTTAGATATATTAAATAGAGCTGAGCTGACACGATTTCATGAATTATAATCCGGCATATAAGTGCAAGAGATGTAAATGCAATTTCACACATGATGAGCATATGCAAGACAATTAAAATACAGCTCCCCCTCACAAAATGCCATACGGGTGACAAATACCAAGTTCCCCACGCAAGTAGGCAGACCGAGAAGCATCGAGGGGTTTTGTGAAAATATCGGCTAGCTGGTGTTGGGTATCAACATATTGAAGTTCAATATCACCCTTCTCATTGTGATCTCTGAGAAAATGATATCGCACATCAATATGTTTGGTTCTGGAGTGCTGAACCGGGTTGTTTGCAATACAAATAGCACTAGTGTTATCACAGAAAAGTGGAACACTCTTATAATCTAACCCGAAATCCCGCAAAGTGGAAACCATCCACAAAATCTGAGAGCAACAGCTAGCTACAGCAACATATTCGGCCTCAGCCGTCGATTGTGCAACACTAGACTATTTGCGGGAAGACCAGCAAACCAAAGAAGTACCCAGAAAATGACAAGTACCAGAGGTACTTTTCCTATCAATCCTACACCCAGCAAAATCTGCATCTGAATAACCTCGAAGACACAAAGAGGAAGACGCTGAATACCATATGCCGAACTCGAGGGTATGTTTGAGATACCTGAGAATGTTTTTACCGCTTGGCGGTGCGAAGCTCATGGTGAAGCCTGAAAACAAGCGCACATACACACAGCGAAGTGTATGTCTAGCCTCGTAGCAGTCAAGTAGAGGAAGGAGCCGATCATGCTTCAGAACTCCTTCTGATCTACGGCTTCTCCATCTTCATCAGGATCCAATGCTACAGATGTAGCCATTGGAGTGGCGAGAGGCTTCGCATCGGTCATGTCGAACTTCTTGAGCAGGTCCTTGGTGTACTTCGTCTGGTGGATGAAGGTACCTTGTTTGCTTTGCTTGATTTGCAAACCAAGGAAAAATGTAAGCTCGCCCATCATGGACATTTCAAATTCCTTGCTCATGGCATCTGCAAACTCGGCAACAAAAGCATGAGAAGAGCCACCAAAGATGATATCATCCACATAAATCTGAACTAGGAGGAAATCTTTGCCATGCTTGAGAGTGAACAGGGTTTTATCAATAGAGCCCATCAAATACCCCTGCTCAAGCAGAAAAGACTTAAGTCTGTCATACCACGCCCGAGGGGCCTGCTTGAGTCCATAAATAGCCTTATGAAGTTTAAGGACTTTATGTGGGTATTTGGGGTTTTCAAAATCAGGGGGTTGTTTTACATAAACATCTTCGCCTATGAAACCATTAAGGAAGGCACTTTTGACATCCATTTGATAGAGTTTGAATCCCCGGGATGTCGCAAAGGCAAGCAAAATCCTAATGGCCTCAAGACGAGCAACAGGTGCAAAAGTTTCAGTAAAATCAATCCCTTCTAATTGAGAATAACCCTGAGCTACAAGTCTAGCCTTGTTTCTAACTATAGTCCCATCCTTCCCTTGTTTATTTTTGAAAATCCATTTTGTTCCAATGAAATGAACATTTGGTGGAGGATCAACTAAAGTCCAGACTTGGTTTCTCTCAAAATTTTCAAGTTCTTCATGCATGGAATTGATCCAACTAGAATCAGAAAGTGCATGACTAACATCTAAGGGCTCGAAAGAAGCAACAAAAGCAGAATTAGTGAAATGAGCATGAGAACGTGTTACCCTTTGATCAAGCTCACCAATGATCTGCTCGGGAGGATGCATCCTTTGAACATGATGTGGAGCCTCGCGGCGAGATGCAGTCTCCCCTCGACTTGTGCGTTGGAGTGGTCCAAGATGACCGATGTCGAGGTAGTTGCTTCGAGACCTTGTGCCGAAGTGGTCGAAGCGGGGTCGGCTTCGGGGGTTGATGACGAGGGTAGTAGGGGTTCATCCTCGAAATCTCCGGGATCTTCTTCTTCGAAAATAGTCTGTTCCATATCGTGTTCATTTGCCTGTTCAAATGCAGAACTAACAGAGGGGGTCGATTCATCAAAAGTCACATCACATGACTCGATGACAGTGTTAGTCTCCAAATTATAAACACGATAAGAATGACCATGTGTAGTATAACATAAAAAGATCCCGTCAGAAGAACGCGACTCAAATTTATCCAAATTACCACGTTTTAGGATAAAGCAACGACAACCAAAAACTCGAAGATGAGTAACCTTGGGCTGTCTCCCAAAACATAGCTCACAAGATGTCAAGTTTAAAATTGAGCGTAAGAATATACGGTTTGAGATGTAACATGCAGTGTTCATGGCCTCAGCCCAGAATTTTCTAGGAGTCATGTGCTCATCGAGCATCGTCCTAGCCATCTCAACCAAAGTGCGGTTCTTTCTCTCAACAACACCGTTCTGTTGAGGAACCCGCGGAGCAGAGAATTGATGTTCTATGCCATGCTCCATGCAAAAGTCAACAAAGAGACTATTCTTGAACTCAGTGCCATTATCACTTCGAATGAATTTTAATGCACCAGGGAGTTGAGTGAAAAGTCTCAAAGCCAAGCTCCGAAAGTGTGAAAACACTTCATCCTTGCTGGCAAGAAAGAAGACCCAAGAGTAGCGAGAGAAATCGTCGACAATAACTAGCACATACCACTTGTCGCATAAAGAACTAACCCGAGAAGGACCTACAGTGTCCATGTGGAGAAGTTCTCCGAGTTGTTCAGTCATCACTGTGGTGACTGGCGAATGCGAAGCGGCAATCATTTTTCCATGTCGACAAGGAGCGCAAACTAAATTCTTCTCAAACTTGAGCTTGGGCAATCCTCGGATCAGACCTAGGGCACTCAGACGAGTGAGCAACTCAAAGCTCATATGCCCTAGTCTCCTATGCCACTTCCAAAGCTCAGAAGTATAATGTGCAACAAGACAATGAGAAGAACAAGATGACTCAGAAAAATTAGCTCCAAAAACTCTCCCAACTCTAAAGATCTTACAGACCATAACGCCATCAGAATTGAGTACTTGCGAAGTATCGCGATGGAATCGCACTTCGAAGCCCTCATCAAGCAACTGAGATACATAAAGCAAATTGTATCCCAGGTTTTCAACCAAAGCAACATCTTTGAGAGTGAAATTCGAGTTAATTCTTACCACACCTTTACCTTTCACTCTACTCCTTCGATTGTTGCCGAAGGTGATATGTTCCCTTTGTTTGGTTGTGGTGAGGCTGGAGAACCATGTTGCATCTCCGGTCATATGGTGCGAACAACCAGAGTCCATGATCCACGTGCCCTCCAAGCCTCGGTCTGTCGCCTACACATGATAAGAATATCTCGATCGCTCAGTGCTGGGGTGAGTGAAACTATGACGAGGCATCCAGCACTGAGTGATACGAGTAGTAGGCACAGTAAAAGTAGACTGTCTACGCACAGGATAATCAGAATGAAGCAAAGTGCGAGGTCTACCTACATGCTGTGATCTAACAACATGACGAGGTCTCCTACTCTGATGAGGTACAAAGCTACTCGCCCGGGGTCTATCACCATATGGAACATGGTGAACACCTCGAGGAGCAAAACCTCTCCGAGAAGCACGAGGAGCCTCGAAAACAGGACGATAGTAAAACTCAGACTCATGCATACCTAAAGATGGGTAATGCATGTTCTGGTAACTCATCGCCTGAGAGCATCGCTCATCCTTGATGCGACGAAAACAGAACCCAACCAAATGACCCGCCCGCTGACAGTAGGAACAATGAAAAATTCTCCTAGGGGCACTCTCATGGGTCTTAGGGGCAACTCTCACAGGCTCCTTGGGCTTCTGCTGAGTGGTTTTCTTGGGAGGGATTTTCTTGGCAGGAGGAGTGGTTTTCTTTTGAGTTCGGGTAGGACTTTTGGCTGATGGAGTATCTAACAGAGCTCTCTCTTTCTCTAGGGTAGTGGGTGAGGTAAAAACAGTTTTGTTCCCACCATCTGAAGGAATCCTCTCAAAACCCAAACCTAGAGCTAACCATGCTCTGTCAGCACACATCTTGGTCTTGGCCAAGAGCAAATCCATCCTACCCTTTCCCTCAGTGCATTTGTTAACCACGGAAAGAAGGTATTCATTTTCAGTCATGAGGTTCTCAGCTCGCTCTCTAACAGTGCCTAGTTGGTCCTTAAGGGTTATGCAAGTGTCACACACAGGCTGCACATCCTTAGAACTACCGACCCTCTCCAATCTAGCCTCTAGATCATGAACATGCTTATCACGTAAATCAATGCTCTCACGTAATAAAAGGTAGTTCATACATTCAGTTTTATCATGACTAGAATCCACCATCAAAAGCTGCTTCTATGCAGTCTCAAGCTCATAAAGAGTTTGAGCATGAACAGAACGCAACTGAGCAAGCTCACCCATGACAACAGTACAAGATTCACATTCAGCATCATTTACTCTAGACTTAAGCATGTCATAATCAGTAGAAACATATTCTAGCCTAAGTCTAAGGTCTTTTCTTTCTCTAGCGACTTGCACAAGTAATCTATCCTGACCAAGAACTACTTCATTCAGCTCATCTAATTTAATTGAAAGCTGGTCATAGGATAGGGGTACCTCAGATGAGTCAAGCTCATCGCCGCTGTGATCGCTGTCGGCCATGAAGCAAAGGCCGGTGAAGTCTCGTCCTTTCTTGTCCTTCTTGTCCTCCTTCCTTGGGGACTCCTCCTCCTCAGAGCTCGACTCCTCAGTTGAGGAAGTGTCGATGTCGCTGAGAGCAGCAACAAAAGCTCTGGAAGCGGCTTTGGCTACTCTCTTAGCCAC
The DNA here is from genome assembly GCA_019279435.1 of Zizania palustris. Lineage (NCBI taxonomy): Eukaryota > Viridiplantae > Streptophyta > Magnoliopsida > Poales > Poaceae > Zizania > Zizania palustris. The sequence goes on along the minus strand of JAAALK010000080.1, from coordinate 6,662,322 downwards.
CTTGCCGCGCTTGCCCTTCACAAAAGGCTTCCTCTCCTTTTTGTGGTATTTAGGGTGCTCACTCTCATCTCTCTTCTTGAGCTTAGGGCAATTAGCCTTGATGTGAGAAGTGTCGCCACAATCAAAACAACCACTAAAACCACTTCTCCTCTGATCCCGTCTCTCATAATGAAAACGGATGAACCTTCTGGCAATGAGAGCAAGCTCATCATCATCCAGAGTGTCCACCTGCTCCTTAGTGACGGAGACCAGGGAGGACAAAGCAAAACCATCTGCAAGAACACAAGTGCCAGATGTGCTTGGTTCTGTAGTGGTGCCACGGCTAGTGCTGGAAACCAGTGCCAATGGCTGTGGCAAGGAGTTCCTATGCACTGCAAGAGATGCCTTGGCAATCTCTGTGGACTTCAGCTTGCTGAAGAGCTCATCACAGGTCAATGTGTCATAACCTGCAGACTCCTCAATGCTGGATATCTTCACTTCCCATATTCTACGATCAAGAGCATAGAGAAGCTTGATAGCCCTATCATGATCATTGTAAGCAAGCGTCCCGTTGGACCGCAAGTTACTCACTATCGCATCAAAGCGAGAAAACATGGCATCTATAGATTCACCAGGTGCCTGCACAAATAGCTGATACTGTTGATTGTATGTGCTTTGGCGCCTCACCTTGATCTGTGTAGCGCCCTCATGAAAAATAGTGAGAGTGGTCCAAATTTCCCTAGCAGTCCTAAGGTGTTGTACCCTATCAAACTCACTTCTACTCAAACCAATGAACAGTATATTTCTTGCCTTGGGAGCTTTTAAAATTTCAGGCTAAAAATAGCCTTCTATTTTAATTCAGTCTACTGCGGAATAGGCTTCGAACAAAACCTTCGAAGTTTTGGTTCGGAGGTATTTTACAGCTCCGAGAACAGGCTTCGCAAGGAACAAAAGTTCGAAGCCAAGAAGACTTCGCTCCACCCACAACCCCGAAAAATCAACTCTGCTAAGTCAATGCAGGCTCCGCACACAGGGTGCTTCGAGCAGGCTTCGCACTTCACTCTTCGCAGGAGTGGACTACCCTCTGAGGACTTCGACCAAATACTTAGCAACAGCAACTGGTGCTGGGCTTCGTACTTCGAAGAACAAAACGCACACAAAACAGACTTCGCTAAGGGCTTCGACACGAGAAGCAAAACGGGCTTCGATCAATGCTTCGCTAGTAAACAGCGAGGACTAGCCTCCAGTTACACAGAGCGAACACACACTGAAAAGCACACTTCGCACAAACACCCTTCACCCAAACATGCTTCGGTGCACTACTACTCGACACTAGAAATCGAAATATGCAGCGAGGTATGCAAACAAGCTCAAGCAGGAAAAGGACACAGAAACAGGGCTTCGCTGCTTGAACAAGGAACACTAAAAATGAACTCACTGGATGAATACAAAGTATGTGGTGGCTAGTACAGGAGCTCAACAATGAATGCTCAAAGTGTTAAATGTGACCTACCCAGCCCCCACTATTTATAGCCACTATTCACCCATGTGAATTGACTACTTTACCCCTAGGGTTTACATTGGTTTTGTCTCATCAGAACAAGGGGTAAAAAAGGTAGTCTACTTTTATTTGGAGGCTTCTCTGTCAGCTTTGCAGAGGGGACAGCGTCAGCTTTTTGCAGAGCAGACACTATCAGCCTTTACAGTCTTGGACACTTTTGAAGCCCCCCTTCGCAAGCGAGGGGTGCGGTAGCTTCGGTGAGAAGCCTTGAGCCTGATGGCCTTCGCTTCACCGAAGTCAGCCTCCGATACAGTGACGGTTTTGAGCAGAAGCCGTCAAAGCCCTTGGGCCTTCGCACTAACACCCTCGGAGTGGACCACCACGGCTTCGCAGCTTCTCCCAGCTCGAACTTCATCAGTCCGTGTACCGAAGCCATGCATGGCCGAAGTACCTCAAGTCAACCTCACTCCGGAGCTAGCCTCACTCCGAAGCCTGCGTCACTCCGAAGCCCCACCTTCGGAGTACCACCCTTCGAAGTCCCTCCTTCGTCCAAGGCCTCCGCATGAAGCATTCCATGAGCACTTCGTCGCAGTGTCTCTCCCCGAGCACACTCCTCGACAAGCCTCACCCGGACCATGCCTTCGATGCACCTCGACTTCTGAGACCTTCGTCGGGTAACCTTCGAGTGTCTCCCTCCGGAGCACACATCGAACACCTTGCCTCTGCTGAGGACTTGATCCACCATACTCCGAAGTCACTCCATTTGGAGTACCCTTCGAAATGCCTCGCCTCCGAGGACTTCGTCTTGGAGTACCTTCACCCGGAGCCACGCTCCGCACTTACTGCCTTCTCCTGGTGCACCTCGACCCGAGGTCCGACCTTGACCCCTTTGCAGCCTTCGTGACAGAGCTCCCCGCTCCCCTGGCATCAAGCCTCCCGCTTGACCCAGGTTCATCTGCTACGAACCGTCTGTCGCCTCCGAAGTTCCATGCACACCACAGACAAGCAGACAAGTGTATCCAGAACTCCGGAGACCTCTCTGGGTTAGCAACCTTCGGCACACACTCCGGTGTACCGCCCAAAGTATCGAGACCTTCGGTATAGCCAATCATCGTGTACTGTCGGACCCCTCCGACAGGCACACTCCGCTGCAACAGCTGCAGCAACCAAAGCCACCGAACCCTTCGGTGAAACAACCTCCGAACACCTTCGGAGATCCAACCTCCGAACCCCTTCGGAGGTACCCCTTCGAATCAAAGGTTAAACACTGTCAATCACTCATCACAGACTCCGAAACCAACCCTTGGTTTCTCAGATGGCCAACATGACTCAACAGGTTACGATGCCTATGAGCGTGACACTGTTGAGGTGTTTGGACCTTTGCGGCTTCAGGGAGCCCTACCACCCACATAGCTAGAGGACCAGCCTGTCAGGCCACCTAGGATGCGCCATTTGTCGGATAGGTTAACATTCCCCGAGCAGTGACCGATATGCACTCATGATAGGCATGGTGCTTAGTGCGACATGTGGTTGTACTCGTAGGGATGAACAATTTGTACTCAATTGTTTTTCGTCTATTGTTATGCACTTGATATTATGATTATGTAGTAAGTATTATTATTACTTTTACGTATTATTTTTCTTATGCTACTACATTATGATGTGATGTATTTTACTATAACATTCTAATTGTGTCTTATTCTATGTAGCTATATGGCTTCCTCCTCTACTAATCTTAAGGAGACTAAACATCCATACCGGAGGAGAAATCCTTTCGCTTGTCTCATCCTTCTATGGATCGATCAACCTTTGCACTATTGCGGGGTTAATGCCAATTAGAGATAGGTTTCTAAACTGACATTCGTGGAAGGAGGTACATTCTTTTCCCTAACGCTGAGGAAGAGATGTGGTACCCAAACATTCGAAGGAAATCAAACAAAAGGAGGTACAACTTCATTGAGTGGGTGGACACTAAACTCCTAGACTTTGATGGGCATTGGTTCTCTCCTAACGAAACAAACGCATAGTACGCTGCAAGGAAGGAGGAGTATGAGCGTCATTCCTAGTCCGAGCAAAGTGATTGGACAATCAATCCAATTGGAGTGACATCATGGCTTCAATGCCCCAAATGTCACTATAGAGATCGCTGCTAGGTAATGACCACAACGTTAGGACGATATACTGGCAAAAGATACTTCATATGTCCTACCATCGAGTATGACTTCATGGTGAGCACGAGAACATTAAATTAGTTCGTCTATCCATTGATTATAAAATTTGGTGAACGTAACTGCAATTATGTCTTTCTAGACAATCCAAGAAAGTATGGTTTCACCCAAAGGATTGACGATTTAAGCCAACAATCCATGAGAGGGCTTATAAGATGACTTGTAAGAGGACAGGCAAGAGAGGGAATACAATAGGTAAAAATAGCTTAGGTACAGATAGAAACAAAAACACGCTAGGGAAGAGAGATAATAGAGAAATCAGTAGGACCTGACATCCACACCATTTGTAATATAATTAACTATTTATTGCGCCTAGTTTCTGTTGGTTTATTTCACTGTCTACTCACAATTTGATGCCTTTTTGGTTTGATTCAAAGATAAACTTTTAAAAAACATTTTGGATTGATTCAAACTCATTTTAGAATTTTCTAGCATGATTGGAACTTTCGGTTCAGCCCAGAACTTTCAAAAACAACCTTCTATTTCTGAATTTAAATTGACCCAAAACTTCTAGGCAAGCCCAAAACTTCTGAATACAAAAAATTTCATATGTCGATCTAGTTAGATCGGCAAATGAAACACCGACAGGGGGTGGTCATTGCACGATCTAGGTCGATCAGCAATTGGCCTATATTGGTACATGGTCCACCAACAGAAGGTCAAATTTGCAAATTTCTAAATCCACGTACCAAATTTGTAATTTATAATAAAATACATATTATTTAAATAAAATTGTAAAACTAGGAAATCATCTTCGTGGAATATTCTTGCCCAACTATGTTTAAGACCATCTAGGTGTGTTAGTGATTTGTGTGGATAGGGCCCAATTAGGTTCTTTCGACTACCAATTGGTAGTGTGTTTGTGCTAACTCTACATTAGAAAACAAAAGATTATTCCTGCACTATTCTTAGTCACTGATGTTGCGGATGCTAATGTTGGAGCTAGGATGTGGAAAAGAAATGCCAAACTTATCCCATCCACTCTTAATGACGGCAATGTCATTGCGCATGTAACAATCTCTGATGTACACATTTGTGGATGAGTATGGATGCCATTAAAACCTAAAATTTATTAGCAGAAAATATTGAAATATGTTAAATGAATGCACACAATACAAATATGAATAAAAGGAAAACCACGAGAAAGTACAAAGCAATGCTACTCTAAAAATTCTTAATTTATGCAACAATAAGTGGTCCTTTTATCTAATAAGATATAAATTAAATCTTACTTACCATTTAGTAAATAAAGAAGTTTATGTTTTTTCATTTTTTTAGAGGAGCATTTTGCTGGATTTGTTAAACCTGAACTTGCTTGATGTTGTTCTATCCGTAAATTTGAGTGGTTCACAATCAGAGCACACACAAACATAAGTACAAAATAATGGTAACATAAACATGTGTTAAAAACCATTACAAGAACTACTATGCATGTATAAAGTATAAACAAAACTACCATGGAGGGCAACAAACAAATCCATTTTCCAAACAACAACCGTGTGTTCTTAATTTTAATACTTTAATTTCCAATGTTTACTTCTGTAGCCAGCATGCCATTTCCATTCATTGAACAAAAGCTTTTGTCCCTTACAAGAGCCACAATGGTAGAAAATTCTGCCAAAAAATTCTTCAAAAGATGTAAGTAAATTCAATATAAAACAAATAAATATCACAATTATTGATTATGGCATACAAAGAAACTTAACGATTGGCAACAAATAAAATGAATCATTACCGCATTAGCATTGACATTTTTCTTGGCTGGTATGGGCTGTAAACCGAACAGTCCATAAGGTGCAACAAACTGAACAAAACCAGAGAACTTAGCATAAATACAATTTATGGGCTACTACTTTTGGGCTAAAAACTACATACTAAATGGGTCTAGTTGCGCGAGATGTTGAGTTTAGAGGCGGTGAGCGGTGAGGAACAGAGCCATGATTTTTTTTAAATAATACATTTTAAAAAATCAATTATGGTACACAGTTTCAAAAATTGCAAAAATGACCACCTGTTGGCTCACCATTGGCCAAACTAAGCCACGTGGCCTAGGTCGGTAGGATCTTGGCGGGCACGTGACATGTGTTGGTTGACCGTCGACCGATCTAGACCACATAGCCTAGATCGTTCAACCATGTGCTGATCTAGACTCTATAAAGGGGGTCGACGCCCCCCTCTCCAACACAACTTTGGTTGCCTCCTTTTTACTCTAATGTATGCTCTCTTCTCTTTCTTATTATTTAGTTAATTGTAAGTAATTTAGGATAGACTAGGAGTAGTTTAAGGGTAATTTAGGAGTAGTTTAGGCATAATTTAGGAGTAGATTAGGGGTAATTCAAGAGTAGTTTAGGGGTAAATTAGGGTAATTTAAATATAATTTAGAGGTATTTAAAATATAATTTAGATATATTTTAGAGATAATTTAGGGATACTTTAGTTATAATTTATAGGTATTTTAAATGTAATTTAGATATACTTTAGCGATAATTTAGGGGTACTTAAGAGTTAATTTAGGCATGGTTTAGAGGTACTTTAAACATAGTTTAGCGATAATTTAGGGGTACTTTGGATATAATTTAGTAATAATTTAGGGGTACTGTAAACGTTATTTGGCGATAATTTAGGGGACTTTAGAGATAATTTGGAGGTACTTTAAACATATTTTAGTGATAATTTAGGGGTACTTTACGAATAATTTAGAAGTTTTTTAAACATACTCCTTTATTGTGTGTAGCTTTCTTGGGCTTGCTAGCCATTGATGCAAGACCCGACCGCGACTACATTCACTGTTGTTCCACTGTTGTTCCAAGTATTCGAACATATTTTACTTTACTATGTTAGATATTTAATATAGCGATAATTTGAATGTAATTCATGTATTATTAAAAAGATTAATGGTACTGACGTGCTAGACACGTAGTTATGTTTATCATTTTGTTTGTTGCTTAATTTAGCTTTGTTGGTATAAACTTAGTATTTTTAGGCATTATGAATAAAACATCATTTAGGATTTACTATGGAGATGCTCAAGTACTTATTGGTCATTATGGTGCTGACCTTAATAGTTTTTAATGTATCGAGAAAAGTTTGAGTTAGGTGGTGGAGCATAGAATTGATAGTGTTAAGCGGTGGATGTATCATATTTTCGATTGGATATGGAGTAGTGGGATTTGTACATGTATGCTCGATTTCAGTTGTGTGGCCTAAGGGTATTTTTGGGATATGGTTCTTATTATCTCGACCAACATGTGGAGGGGGTATGTTAGAAAGGTGTTAGAGCAAGCTTGGGAACAAATTTTTTGGTCTATTTTACTCCTTGTGTCCTTCCAACTCTAGACTCAGTACAAGAGAAAGTTGTTGAGTCTAATTTTAGGTTGGCTAGAGTAGCCAAGTCCAGGAGGTTATCCCCCGATACGGATGTAGCGTCACATTTCCGGGATGCTCCCGTGTCTACGGTAGATAGTGCTGGTGAAGGGCAAGCTGACAAAGGGGGGAAATAGAGGTCATACCTAACCTATTAGAGAGAGAGGACCAAGAATTCAAGGAAGCAATGGAGCAGAGTGCAAATGACAACTCATATGAAGAGGACGAAGTAGTAGATGGCAACAATGATAATGAAAAGAAATACATTGTTATTCCCAACGAGTGGCAAGCACAATATTTTTATGCTCTTGCTATTAATGATGGTCGTGATACTCATTGGGAGTATGCAAAGAATTAGATCCATAAGGATACAGTGTATCCTATGAAGGATGCAGTTCAAGATGCTTTGAAAGTATAGTCATGGTTACTCCAGTAATCATTTTGAGTGAAGAAGTCAAATCGTACAATGTATGCCTTGTTTTTGTTGTTCTGCTTTTGAACAGTTTTGAATATTGTGTTATGTGCATTGGAACCTCTCTATCTACATGCCTACAACTATTCACTCATAATTACATAACTTTTTGGATTGATTCAAAGAAAAACATTTGCTCGCAATTTTATCATAAACTCGTAGCATGCCAAACTACAAATACATAGTAATTAAAATAGTCCAGCATCAACAACAAATAAAAAAGTATATAACTTAACACAATACATTACAATAGCCACATGCAAACATGACTATGTGACTACTGAGTGCGGCGAGGGTACTTTTTCTTCCTTATGGTCTCTAGTCTTGCTTCTTTAGCATGACGAGTCTTCTCACACTTCCTCTCTATCAGCCTCACACTCCTCTCTTGCCTTGCACTCCACCTTATCCCTCCTCTTCTGTTCTTACTCACGCTCATATTCCCACTTGTGTTGCATCTCGAAGAGCTCCCTGTTGAATTCCTTGTGCGTCATAAGAGCTGCTCAGTCCTTGGGATCTACTTCCTTGTCGATCCATTTGACAAAGTTATAGAGCGAAGGTGACAACGGTGGAGGAGTTACCTACACGCACAAATATTAATAGACATTTTATAAGTGATTTATTTGAGAACAAGGTGTTGACACGAAAACACACCAAACGCACTGACGCCGATCCAAAAGCGTGTGGATATTTAGGAGTAAACCCCTAAACGTAACACAACGCCGACGCCGCATTCCGACGATCCTTAAACAGTGGTACGGAAATAACGGATTCGCCAGGCAATCAAACAAGTATTAGAAATAATGTTCAATTAACCGAAGTGTTAGAAAAATAATTAAATTAAACTAGCCAAGCAACCGATTTAAACTTGATAGAACAGGATCGGTCAGACCGACCTAGGAGGGTCGGTCAGACCGTCGAGTGCTGATACGGCTCGGTCAGACCGAATGCCCACCGTCGGTCAGACCAAACAGGCTGCCGACGGCTAATTCACACATGTCGGCACAAGGATGACAAATCTGGCACACGCCGGTCAGACCGCCAGGTACCCGTCGATCAGACCGAAGTGACGAGTAATTGTCGCTTCGCGTCACCGGCACGCCTAATGACGAATCCGGCATGGTCTGGTCAGACCATCGTTATGCCGTCGGTCAAACCAACGGTTAAGGAAGCAGGCTGTTTGGTTCACCGGTGATGGCTCCGATGAGTTTAGCTCGGTGCAGAATCCTTTGATGATGAGGATGGACACTTCAACACCTGCACAACACCAAAAAATAGATGGTAATTCGGCCTAGAGACCGAATCATCGATAAAGCCGATAAAACGATAAAAACTCGTATGAGGGTGAAACGGAAGGTTTTCGGATCATACCCACAAAGAGCTCGCGGTAGCGTGGCGAAGTACGGACAATTTGCTGATCAAATTGACAAAGATCTATTGCTAGGAGTAAAGCAATGCAGGGGCAAAAGGTAGATTGAAAAGTAAAGGTATGATTTAAAACTAGGGTTTTGAGTTGATCTGTGGAGATACCCTTGAACCGGCCTTGCCCCTATATTTATAGGGGGTGGTCTTGGTGTTTCCTGGAGTCTAACTCGACTAGGACTCGTCCAAAGTGGTTAAGATCTAATTAGAGATAAAATGGACCTGAAATCAGCTAATCTGAATCGGATACAGAATTGGTCGGTCTGACCGGACCTATGGTCGGTCTTACCGAAGTGGGGCCGGTCTGACCGACGGTACATGGTCGGTCAGACCGGCATGTGCCAAGACTTAGCATATTTTCGGCTAAATTACCAAAACTTGATATTTTGACAGCTTTAACCATTAATGCCAAATTTGGGTGTCAACACAAGGTATAATTGAACAAATATCATAATTATTCATACCAGTCTATTAGCATGCGATCCACGCTTTGACCTTGGCTTTGGCTTTTCAGGAGTTTAAGAGTAGTTGCCATACTTCCAATACCTCATCTCGTATGTGAGATCGTCCATACTTCTCATGAATTTACATTTATCTCCACAAAAGCATATAGGAGGTTCGACACCTTCTGACGAACGATGACGAGTATCGTAACCATGATTAGTTCTATCATTTTACACCATCTACCATGATATGTCCACACAAATTCAGTATGTTCAAAATACATCTACATTTTCTCTAAAATATCACTAAATTATCACTACAATATGTTTAAAATATCTCTAAATTATGTTTAAACTACTCATAAATTAACCCTAAATTATTCCTAAAGTACTTATAAACTATCTCTAAATTATCCCTAAAGCATCACTAAAGTGTGCTCAAAATACCTATAAATAATCTCTAAATTATAATTAAACTACTCATAAATTACTCCTAACCCATCACTAATCTACTCCTAAATTACTACTAATTTACTCTAAAATTATTCCTAATCTACTACTAAACTACCCTAAATTAATAACTAAAAAATAAAAACAACAGAGGAAGAACTTACCTGAGAGGAGAGCACCTTGAGGCAGCTTAGGGTATTGGAGGTGTGAGACAGATGAGTTAGGAGGGATTTCAGCCCTCCTTTTATAGAGTACAGATCGACACATCATTGGTTAAACTAGGCCACAAGGCCTAAATTGATCGGCCATGAGTCGATCTGTACTGCTCAATCCAAATCAACGCTTGATTTAGACTGTCCAACTGACTGTCGACATGTGTCATGCACAACGCAGGGAACAACCGAAGTAGCTGTTAGCCTATTTTGTAATTTTTTTAAAATCATGTACCAAAATTGATTTTTTTAAAAAAAATGTATTATTTTTTAAAAAAAATCTAGAGGCATTGCATTCGTCGACCACCTGCAGAAACAAATGCTACCCCTCTGCCGCTACACCTCCCCTTTACTCTGCTTGGCATTGTCGGGCGGTCGGGCCAGTTCTTCGGCAAAGACTACCTCGCCATCGCCTGCGGCCTCACCTCGGGTAGGCCGTGAAGGCCGCCAAGTACACATCCCAACGGAAGTCGCCCTCGAAGGCCGACGCGGTCCTCGCCTTCCTCGCCGGCCCCGAGTGCGCCTCTCTAAGGCTGACATCTTTGGCCTCGTGGTCTACGACGTCTGCATCCTCAACTGTTGTGTCGAGAAAACCGTTGTGTTGACATCTTCCGCGCCTAAGGCCTCTCCACCGACCAGATTCAGTGTTTCGCCCGCTTCGCCCTGCCGTCTTCCGCTTCTTCAACATCAACGAGAAGTTCGGCAACGCCGGGGCTGTGGTGGGGACGGCGCTGTCCGGAAGGGTGGGGTGCAGGGCGGGGCAGCTGTTAGGGAGATTAGATTAGAGGGAAGGGATTAGATTTTACAGATTTAACGTAAGCGAGAGAAGTGTTGAGATTTATCACGTGCATACTCAATTACGTTAATTATATAATTGTGTAAATAAAATGGTGTCTGAGCAACTCCTTCCACGAAAATCTCAGGGCTATTGCTAGATCAACAATCTACCGACGCAAGACATCATCTTGTTCTTGTTGACTAGGTTAATACAGAACAAGATATGTGGGCGAGACATCATCTCTTGTTCTTGTTGACTAGATAATACAGAACATGATATATGGTATTAATCTCTAAAGAAACCTAAACATAAAACATGTATGAACTCTACGTACCACCCCAATCATCAAAGTAGATGAGGAATTCTATTCTCTTTACTCGTCTATTCGGTCCACACAAATGAATGGTACAAAATTTCCCAGTTTAAGCACAGTAAAATGTCACAAAACTTCAGTTCCTAGTATGGTTAATACAACAGCCGACTGTAGGGGACAATTCAGTGACGGGCTGACGGCCATGGCTGCATTTTTAGACATGACCGTGCTAAGTATGTGACCTCAAAATACATCAGAAACTGTCTACCAGAACAGGTCTAAACCTAAAAGATCTTCAGGAGCCGGGGTTTCTACGATTACAATTGTATTGGCCAAGCAGAATTGTCACCTGTGAAGCTAAGTGATTAGAAACCAAAGAACCCAAGCTCGGTTGCTCTTTCCTTCTCAAATGTCTCAAAGTACTGGTAAATGATAGTTACGGCAAGCAATATACCAGTTCCTGACCCAATAGCACCCATAAAGTCAGCTAGGACAGTCAAAGCACCAATACAAACACCGCCAAAGGCAGCGGCAGTTGGAATGTATCTATTCAATTCCCTCTGCAAGTTTGACTCACGGTGACCTGGCATCACCATTTGTTGTTCCTGCCGAATTGCCAACGTTACAATGTTGTGTTTTACAGCTACTGCAAGAAAAAACATGATGTGTCTTCTATTTCTTAGCAATAAAAATATTAGCAGCAGAGCACAAATTGTGCTTCATATAACTTGTAAAATGCCTAAACCTATGACCCTATTTAGAACATACCCTGTGAAAACAGGTTTCTTCTTGGTAAGGGACTTAACTGATTAGAGAGCAATATAAAATGGTACGAGCTATATATCAGGGAACCTGATTTTATCACAACATTAATACCACCTTTAATAAAATATGGCATCCCACACAGATGACAACTATGCTCGAACTCTAGGTAAAGCAAGCTTATACATACCAAAAAGATCAACTCTACAGCCATAAAAAGAAAAACTGAAACCTCCAATATAAGTTGAGCCATGTCTCGCTGCATGTCAGGTTGTTTCAAAAAAATGGCAACATATTTATATAACTATCAAGTAAAGAACGATTCCATGAACGATATGCAGCAACTACTTGTACCATGGCACAAATTAAACAGTAAATAGAAAAACAAAGAATATATGCAAATCAGTTTTTACCTTGAGCTGCTTAGCAACATCTTTGGCTGATGAACCAGACACTTCAATCCATGTTTTTGAGAACAGTGCACATGCTGACAGCATGAAAACCACATAGAACAATGCATGGAATGGATTTGCACGAACATCAGCCAGGCTGCATTGTTTTCAACAAGATAAACCATAAGTACTTAGCAATACTTGACATAAAAGAAACAGATGTAACAAAACTACAAATAATGAACTTGACATAAAAGAAACAGTCATAAAAACTGGAAATGATCATCAACTGGGGTAGACTTAATGGCTGACATCCTACCACCTTGGATAATGTAAGTAAAAACAACCAATCACCTTGATGGGGCAGTGACATAGTAAGCAAGACCACCGACAGGAATAGAGTGGCCAGAATACTCAGACTCCTTCCATTTACCAAGGAGGTTCACCAGGAAATTTCCACTATACCTCCTGTAGAGCAGCTACAACAACAGAAAACTACATGTTAATGCTCCATAGATTAAAGAAAAAGCTTTAACTTGAAAGAACATAGAAATCAAGAATACCTGAGATATGAAGTAAAGATTGGTAATCAACGCAGAGTGCAGAATTATGGGCATGTTAGATGTATAAAACAGCTTAATGGGGTATGAGCCTTGCTGTCCACGAGCATTTTTTGACCTCACAGGAAGAACAACACGGAAACCTTGGAAGTAGATAACAATGAGGAAGACCAACACAGTGGCAAGCAAATTGGTCACATTGGGAAGATTTTGGCGGTAAAAAGCCTCCCGAAGTGCACGGACTTTGTCAGTTCTTGTAATCAAAAGATGGAATAAAGCAATGACAGCTCCTTCAAATTCAGCACCACGCCCACTGTTGATGGTTGTTGGACTGAAGGCTTTCCATATGATGTTCTCGCTGCATACCAGTAAGTTCACAGTAAGACAATGTCATAGATAATTCAATTATTGAATGATAAAATAAATTACCAGATATTGGTAGCGATGAACAAGGAAATGCCAGAACCCAAACCATATCCTTTCTGGAGAAGCTCATCTAGGCAAATGACAATGATACCAGCAAAGAAGAGTTGGAGTATAATGAGGATAGCATTCCCAGTTCCAAGCTGGCTTACACTGCCATACATTCCAGATAGAACATAGGCTACTGCTTCCCCAATGGCAATAAGGATGCCTAGCAACTTTTGAGCACCATTCCTGTGTAGCAAAACAAAAATATAAATAACAGGATGATTTTTGATAATGCAAACAGGAAGCTATGGATTTGTAGCTAACCACTAACCAGAATTTTTATTCTAGATGTATGCCTAACTATAACAATCATTCAGTGGCACAGCAACACCATCAACTAGGGTCCATTTGGTTTGAGGGCAGGATTGGATGGGATGGGGGCGATCCATGGATTTAGGCTTATGACGATCTATGTTAGGAGTTTAGTTGGGTGGATGAGATGGGCCAATTTTTTATTTGATTGGATGGACAAGAGTTGAGAAGATGAGAATAGTAAAGGATTAATTAATAATAAGATATCATTAGTAATTGTCCCAAATCAACACTGATCTTACATAATAATCACTAATTAACAAGAAAATAGACTCGTTATCACTAGTCAATCACTAATTATTAAGGTTAGCAAAGATGGATGGCCTCATCAGGTTATTTGAACGGATATCCCCATCCAGCATCTTCCTGGAATATTCCTAGGGTGGTGGCCAAATCCCTCTGTTGCCCATGAAACATATACCACCAAAAATTGGGCTACCATCTGACATATGGGGATATCTGTTGAACCAAACAAGCCCTTAGTAACAAAGTAATGATATAGTTTTGTACTAGAGCCAAGATAGGTCAAACCCTCTAGGTAATATATCTGAATACAGAGACTGTCATCACTAGTTCCACAAATCTAATTAAAACATCAAAAATAGTATTCAGTTAGAAGCATAATCAATGTCTTCATTCATAAATACATGCATATCATTCAGTCAGAGACAGAATGTTAAATTAGCACTGCCCATAACCAGTGAATGTTGTTAGTCGTCACCTCATAACTTGTTCACTAATGTTGGAGGAAGCTATTGCCAACTATCAAACATTATTGTGCAACACAACAAGCAATAATACAGAAATTATGCTAGGCACACAGAGGCACAAAGCAGTACGTTTTTTTTGTAAATATGATGGCAAGTAACAAAACTCAGAACTATGTAGACTGTAGACATCACAAAAGCAAAGTGCATGTTGGTTCCTTCACCACCCTTGCATACTAGTGGGCAAGAAAACTTGCTAATGGAGAATAGTCAAACTGGCTCTCCTTCCAAACTTGGGTTAAAAAAATTCAAGTCAACATGGAGCATTTAGTATGCATAGTTTTTTATTAAAAGGAAACAAGCACTCTGATCAAGTTAAACTATGTACATGCTCTAATAAATTATTAATGCATGGTAGTACTACATTATCACACCATAAAAAGAGTAAACAAACATTGGAAAATATGAAGACCATCGATCGCAGTGCAATCACCCACAAGCACATGTAAATGCACGGCTTTTATAAATGCTAATCACATATAAAAACATTAAGGTTTTCAGAATATCAATGAAATGTCAATACCACTCGCAACCAGTAGCTTTGCACATCAAACTACATTGTTTTGAGCAGAAAATGGTAAATGGGCAAACAAGTATGCATACAATACTTACAGAAGGGCGCGGTCCTCTCTCACACTGTTATCAACCTCAATGATCTTTGATCCCACTAAAAGTTGCATGACCATTCCAGATGTCACAATTGGAGTGATACCCAGCTCCATGACAGTCCCACGGTTAGATGCAAGAATGACACGCATCCAGTAGAAAGGATCGGCTCCTGTGGTTGAGTGTATGCCATAGAGCGGGAGCTGACTGCAAACCAAGAAAATGAAGAGCGAGATAACCGTGTAGATTACTTTCTCTCTGAACGGGATTTTCCTGTCAGCACTCTGGACTTCAGGCAAGAAGGCCAGGAAAGGCCTGGCCAGATGCAGCACTCGGAAACCGCCTGCCATCTTTGATCTTTCTGCACCCGAATCAGCTTCTTGGTCAGAGCAATGAACTAAATTCTAAAACACCAAACAAGCAGGGATAATTTCCAAACTCTGTACAAAATTTCGAGCAGCATCGTAGGATCAAACCACCAAGCAGCACTATTAACAAAATCTCGCTACCAAAAAGGCAAAAACATGTTCATCGGCTCATCGCTACATGCCTTGACTATGAAAAATTACACCAAACGAACAAAATTTGAGCGCAGAAAGTTCAACGAGCTGGAGCAAGATCTGGCTCTCCAATCCCAATACAATTTGCACCAGCTCAAGTAAATTAGGCTCGAATGAATAACTACAATGGAGGATTCCCATGCAAGTACAAAAACCACCAGATCTACACGAAGCGACGCAAACAAGCCCCCACCACCACCCCAGAGATCTCTTACAAGGCAACCAAGCGCCACGCGCAGGAGCGACGAAGATCAAGCTAATCCGAGACAACAGCCGAGCAGAATGGCAGCCGAGAGACTGATCTCTACGCGCCGTACGCAAGGATCGCGTCCGCAGGCCTCCGCGACGCCCGAACCGCAGGAGAGAACGAAACGGAAGCAGGGCAAGAGCCGACGACGGCGAGAGAGGTGGAGGAGGTAAGGAGACGAGGATTAATTAATGAGAAAATTGCAGCCCGTTTTTATGCTTCACAAAGTTACAGCCCATCGCACATAATGGAATGCAGCCCATTACGCAACGAAATACAAAGTCCATTACATACAGCAGCTCATTGTGATCGCCGATCTTTTTTCGGAGGGGGCTTTGTTCTTATTTGCCCGTGAAGTCTTGCGTTTTTCTCTCTGCGAGTGAGAGGCAACGCAACCGACGAGATCAAAGCTCCGAGGTCAGTTTGAAGTGTTGCGAGGAAGTATGGCGAGGAAGTGCGGCGCGAGTGAGGAAGCTTCGCACCGATGGCGTGGCGACCAACACGATTCAGTTGCTTTGATTAGGGTTTTTATTGCTTTTTGCGTCGGCGACCGGAGGCATGGAGCTAGACCGAAGCGCTGAGCTGCACACATTTGAAGTGCGGCGAGAGGATATCATTGTGGTCGGCGTCGGCGACTGAAGGTGCGCGGAATCGACATATGTGGTATTGAGATAACAGTTTCGGTGCGGTTTGTCAAAGAAGACAAATGAATGGCATATATAAGTCGGGTGGAATATTTTGCTATTGTGCATTTGTGAGGTAAATTCTATTTTGCATTTGAGTAGTTTGTTTGAGTAAATTAGTATACATGTATGGAACAATGTTTGGTGTATGATTTAGGATAATTTTGATTTATTTAGATACAAATAATATTTTATTCAAGGTTGGGTTGATTTCTTTTTATTAGTGTGTTGATTGTATGAATAGATTTAAGAGGATGACATTTGTTAGCAATGTTGTGGACATTCGTTTGATGTATGATTACCTTCCTCTCCTTCCACACCCCTCATTGTAATAAGTGTGTGTTTTTTGAAAGAGTACATGAGTGTTGATAAGAGGGTCGGAAAGATTTTTTACTCAATTGATTGGAGGAATAGCAGGTGGCAATTGACATGAGAATGAGAGGTGATTTTTTTGTGTTTCTAATTGATGTGAACATTTTTAAATGCAAAACATCTATGTATGTGCATATTAAGGATCTCAAATATGCATAGGATGTAAAATATGATATGTGCATTATATGGTGTGTGTGTGTATATATATATGTGTGTGTGTGTCATTGTGCTACATATATATATCATATGGTCATATTTATCTTTTTATGATTTTAGTTTGTTTGTTGGCTTACTGTTGTGTTATTATATTGTCTTTTATAGGGATTTTTAGATGGAATCAAAATCAGATGATTCTGATTTTACAGTAGGAGAAAGGATGCCACAAAGGCATGCAGTAAGAAGAGTGCCAATGAATAATTTTTTGGATGAAACAAGTAAAATAATGTTATCTCCACGACGGTCAGAACACAACAAACCATCTGAAGAGCAGAAGTTGGAGGTGGAAGATTCTAAGAGAAAGCAAACGAGTAAGGTGGTAAAAGATAAGGAGAGATAGACTAGAGGGCCCTCAAAAAATAAGGTTCAAAGGATTAGACATCCAAGTGTTTGACCGAGGCGTAAGAGAAACCTCACTGACGACCATGAAGATGAGGCAGTAGAGGACAAGGAGACAAAGAATTTGATCCAAAAGACGACGCTGCAGACGGGGATTTTGGTGCATCGGTATGACCTCACATTATTTTTATATTTTTTGTGTAGTTTATTTTATAACTACATGTAAATATGAATATTTTCTTTACGTGATATAAATGGCGCACCATATGATTATTAGTTGTATCTAAATAGTATGTTTTAGTTTTTTTATGCGGATCACCCTGAGTATCATATGATACTTATGTGTACCACAATACTATGCCACATTTTATATGTAGTTCATATGGTATAGATGAGTATCTGATAATTGTTAGGGTCATAATGACAACATTACATTTTAGTTTTCATCATTTTTCAAGTGATACACATGAGTATCAGATGATACTTATTTGTACTAGAGTACTTATTTAGATGGGTGTTATATATGTTGTGCATACATGTTTTCAGGGATGTCGCGAAGGGTATGGGTGCAACCTGAAACATATTCCAATGATGGTATCACTGTTATGTGATGTACAAAGATGGTATGTTGAAAACTGCGGTTTTGGCAACATCTTGACGATGGTATCATCTGGATTGCCGAGGAGCCTAACTACATGGCTCATAAGTAAGGTTGACGTTTCTAAGGGCAAATTGGAGGTATGCGGGAAGTCATTAAATATCAAGCCGCTTGTGCCTAAGATTCTTGGTATCCCGAATGGGGCAAAAAGGTGAAACTCTCTAAAGATATTGACTCTGTGACGAAGAAAAAGTTCACCAACAAAGGGAGGGGGCGGAATGTGGCGGATACCATGAAGCAAATGCAAACTGTGGAAAATAAATATGCTTTTATTGTCGTTTTTATACTTGTCATTTTGTCCCTTTATCTAGTACAAGGGACAAATTTATATGTTAACAGAGAGTACTTGCCAGTTTTGAAACATGGCAAGGATATTAAGGAGTTTATTTGGTGCGATCATGTTGCTAATTGCTTAGTTGAGCGGATAAAATAACTGTTGGACCGGAAACGGCGACCAGAGGGGGTGAATGGGAGCTTTTTAAAATTTCGGGCTAAAAACTAGCCTTCGGTTTTGATTCTGTCTTATGCAGAACAGGCTTCGAACACTACCTTCGAAGGTCTGATTCGGAGGTGCTTTGACAACTCCGAACACAGGCTTCGCAGGACCAAAAGTTCGAAGCCAAGAAGACTTCGCTCCACTTACAACCCTCGAAAATCTACTCTGCTAAGTCAGTGCAGGCTCCGCACACAGGGTGCTTCGAGCAGGCTTCGCACTTCACCCTTCGCAAGAGAGGACTACCCTCTGCGGACTTCGACCAAGTACTTGGCAGCAGCAACTGGTGCCGGGCTTCGTACTGCAAAGGTCTAAATGCACACTACGAGGACTTCGCTAAGGGCTTCGACACAAGAAGCAAAACGGGCTTTGATCAGGGCTTCGCTAGTAAGCTGTGAGGTCTAGCCTCAAGTTACACAGAGCGAACGCGCACTGAAAAACACACTTCGCACAAAAACACCCTTCGCCTATACAGGCTTCGGTGCACTACAACTAGCGAGGTATGCAAAGCGAGCTCAAGCAAAAAGCACACAGAAGCAGGGCTTCGCCGCTTGAACAAGGAACACAATAAAATTGAACTCTGGATGAATACAACGAAGTGTGGCTAGTACAGGAGCTCAATAGTAAATGCTCAAAGTGTTAAATGTTACCTACCGAGCCCCCATATTTATAGCCCACAGTTCACCCAAAGGAATTGACTACTTTACCCCTAGGGTTTACATTGGTTTTGTCTCTACAGAACTGAGGGGTACAAAAGGTAGTCAACTTTATTGGAGGCTTCTCTGTCAGCCTTTGCAGATGGGACAACGCCAGCTTTTTGCAGAGCAGACACTGTCTGACTTGCAGCCTTTGACCTTTCTGAAGCCTCCTTCGCACGCGAGGGTGTGATAGCTTCGGTGAGAAGCCCTGAGCCAGATGGCCTTCGCTTCACCGAAGTCAGCCTTCGCTACAGTGACGGTTTTGAGCCGAAGCCGTCAAAGCCCTTGGGCCTTCGCACCAACACCTCCGGAGTGGACCACCACGGCTTCGCAGCTTCCGCCCAGCTCGAACTCCGTCAGTCCGTGTACCGAAGCCATGCAGGCCGAAGTACCACAAGACAACCACACTCCGAACCCCCACCTTCGGAGTACCACCCTTCGAAGTCCCTCCTTCGTCCAAGGCCTCCGCACGAAGCATTCCATGAGCACTTCATCGCAGTGTCTCTCCCCGAGCACACTCCTCGACGAGCCTCACCCGGACCATGCCTTCGATGCACCTCGACTTCTGAGACCTTCGTCGGGTACCTTCGAATGTCTCCCTCTGGAGCACACTTTGAATTCCTTGCCTCCGCAGAGGACTTGATCCAACAAACTCCGAAGTCACTCCATTCGGAGTACCTTCGAAGTGCCTCGCCTCCGAGGACTTTGTCTTGGAGTACCTTCACCCGGAGCCACGCTCCGCACTCTCTGCCTTCACCTGGCGCACCTCGACCCGAGGACCGACCCAGACCCCTTCGCAGCCACGGTGACGGAGCTCCCGCTCCCTTGGCATCAAGCCTCCCGCTTGACCCAGGTTCACC
The DNA here is from genome assembly GCA_019279435.1 of Zizania palustris. Lineage (NCBI taxonomy): Eukaryota > Viridiplantae > Streptophyta > Magnoliopsida > Poales > Poaceae > Zizania > Zizania palustris. Next base: position 6,642,168 of record JAAALK010000080.1, on the reverse strand, counting down.
TCCCACGAACCGTCCGTCACCTCCGAAGTCCCTGCGCACCACAGACAAGCAGACAAGTGTATCTAGTACTCCGGAGACCTCTCCGGGTTAGCAACCTCCGGCACACACTCCGGTGTACCGCCCAAAGTACCGAAGCCTTCGGTACAAACCCAGTCATCGTGTACTGTCGGACCCCTCCGACAGGCACACTCCGCTGCAACAGCTGCAGCAACCAAACCACCGAAGACCCTTCGGTGAAATC